>MNCI01038012.1:181924-366567 GCA_015680685.1 Gnetum montanum
TATTTGTTACAAGTAGGTATTATAAGGACTGCGTAGACTAGGCAGTTGAACAAAATAGGAAATTTTCAACAACTCACAGTACTTGGCAAAGTTGGCTGAATCTCTTTAAAGTAAGTCATTTGTAGTTTACACACAACGCAATGGTTACATTTCTCACAACCACACACCACAACAGCACACACACATACTCACATTAACTACTGAGTTTATTTGGAGGTACCTAGGCCTTGGTGTTGCCAGAGACCAGCAAGCACCTAAATCTTGTTCGAGGACACTCGTTGGCAGTCACGTCCCAAACGGTCGCCAACAATAGCAATGCTTAGTCTCTTAGCTACTAAATTGAGGTTCATTTTTTGTAACCATGGTTATGGGTAGGCCAAAATGAGCTACAAAGTTATCTAGGATAAATTTGTAAACTTGTTTAGATGTGGTCTTCCTTAGGGGAATAGCCTCAATCCACTTAATAAAGTATTTAGTTGCAATGATGATGAATCTATGTCATGCAGAAGACTTAGGCATTATAGGTCCAATGATGTCCAACCCCCATCATTGTAATGACCATTGTATTTGGGTTGTATGTAACTTAGTTGGTGAGACATGTATCAGGTTGCTATATCATTGGCATGTGTCCCATCACTTAACCTTTTGTAGGTAGTCATTTTTCATATGGGGCAATAGTAGCCTAACGGTATAATCTTAGCAACCATGGCTCTAGGTCCTATATGTCCTCCACAAACACCATTTTGAACCTCCTTTAGGGATATTTTGGCTTTTTTTTTACCTAAGCACTTTAGGAGTACACCATCATAGGACCATCGATGTAATGTGTTATCACCCATGATGATGTACTACTTTGATCATTTGCATATGAAATCATTTTAAGTAGTTGTTAGGGCTTGTGAGGATTCACCATGTATAAGATAAAATTGTGTATCATCATACCACTCCTTTGGAGGAGTAGTATGAATGAAAGCCACAAAGGTATCCTTAGCATTTCGCATGATTAGAGTAGCACAATCCATGGTTAAGGTGGGTAACTTGCTAAACACAGCTAGTGTCACACTAAGGGCTAATGTTGTAATTGCATCAACTATGGCATTTTTGTTTCTAGGTATGTGTTGGATACCAATGTCTATGAATTTTTGTAATAGTTTCTTTCCTAGACCATAGTAAGGTTGTAAATGCTTTTCTTTTCATGCATAGACTTTGGTTACTTGGTTGACCATGAGTTGTGAATCATCTGTGATGACTACGTGTCTAATTCCTAGGTCACAAACTACCATCATCCCTCTAATCAAACCCTCGTCTTCCACTATGTTGTTGGTATATAGGAACACAAAATCATAGGAAAATTATTAAATCTCACCAGATGGGAATGTTACGATGGTAGTAGCACTAGTCCCATGGGTGGTTGAAGCTTCATCGAAGTTCATAAATACCTCATAGCCATTAGACACTTGGCTAAATATGTTAATGTATTCATCAGGAAACTTGGGATATATGGCTACTTAGTCATCAATAGGTGAAACCATGAGTTGTATCACTATATCTTGACCCTTTGTTGTGGATTGAAAGACATAATGGAGGTCAAAATATATGGTTATGGCTTTCCATCAAGCTATATAGCTACTTTCATAGATGTTGGTTGTTATGGTGTTAAGTATGTTGCCTTTGCAAATTACATTAACTTGGCTTCTGAAGAGGTAGTATATCCATTTCTTCAAAGATAAGACTAGTGCTAAATAATACTTCTCCAATCTAGTGTATTGGATCTCATGACCAATTAATGCATAGCTAAGGTAGTATACAAGCATTTATACTCCATCATCATGTTTCTAACAAAGTAGAGAGGCAATGGATGTATCAAAGTTGGTAACATAAATGTCAAATGATTTACCTTCTTATAGAGGATAAATTGTCAATAGCTATGCCAACTCTTTCTTAAGGTTTTTAAAGGCCTCTTGGCATTGAGCCATCCACTCATACTAAACTCCTTTCTTGAGAAAGTGTTGCATGAGCTGTAACTTATCCATAATCCTAGCGATAAACCTATGAATAAATTGTAATATGCCTTGTAATCCTTGAAGCTATTTAAGATTGATAGGTGGTACTGATTTGGATATGGCCTTAACCTTATCAAAATCTATGTTTATCGATGCTTCAAAGACTACAAAGCCAAGTGTCTTTCCAGTCTTGACACCAAAGACACACTTCTTAGGATTGAGCCTAGGATTGTATTTGAGGCATCTTTTAAAGACAAGATCTAGGTCATTAACATGGTCATTAGGTACCTTAGACTTCATAGATATGTTGTGTACGTAATCATTAAGAAAACCTAACATGTAATCACTGATGATATAGGTCATGGCTCTCTAGAATGTTGCTCATGCATTCTTAAGATCAATAGGCATCATGGTATAACAAAAAGTACCCCATGGGGTCATAAAGGTCATGCTAAGTTAGTGCTCTAGGTTGATCCTAATTTGGTTATATCCTAAGAATTCATCCATAAAGGAAAACAAGGCATGTTCGACTATAGTATTGATGAGTTAACCAATACTAGGCAAGGGAAGTCATCCTTGATAGTTTCTTTGTTTAGGTCTCAAAAACCAATGCAAATATGGATAATCCAATTTTTCTTAGGGACTACCACTATGTTGGATACCCATTCTGCATAATCAATAGCACTAATGAAACCTACTTGATAGAGCTTCAATATTTCATTATGAATTGCCAATGCCAAATCAGGTCTAATCTTGTAGACTTTTTGCTTAACTAGTCTATGTTACTTAATGTTATTTTGTAAGATCTTGGTAATGTCTCGAACACATTGAGGCTCAAGGAATTTATTTTAAGGGTTTTCTCATCATGACTAGGTGTTGTGACAAGAACTTCAACTAGAGAGTATTCAGTTATGTCTCATGCTTCTAAGTCAATGGACTTGACTAGGTTTTTAGGCCATTCTAAAGGTTTTCCTATTGAGGCTAAATGATCCACAAGGCTCTTAGACTCAAGATCAAGGCAATCAAGGTTGATACATTGTTTAATATTACAATGAGGTCCATGTAGATACAAAGGCAAACTGATTTACTTTCAAGTACTCATTCTTTAATTTTTCATGTTAACCAAAAGCATATTAAGTGGAACCTAGGTAAAAGTGAATAAATAATGTAAAAATTACATAAAAAACATGCAAATCTAATACAATCTAGGCCATCCAAGGTTATTAGTGAGATAAGGTTAATTCAAAAAAGTGTAATAAATGAAAACAAAGATCACATAAAGGTTAAGCAAGTGAACGTATAAGGCTATGAATGGTCAATAAAGGCCACAATTTTGCCAGTTTATGGCCTTAGTGCACCATGATACTAATTTATAGTCTTGGTGGACTAGGATACAAGTTTAAGTCCTTAGAAGGCCATGGTCATATGTTGTCAAATGGTGATTAAGGATCATCAAACACTAGTATTTGATACCATTTAAAGTCTAAACAAAGGTAAATAGAGCTATAATTTAGATAATAAACAAACATATAAGGTTGTATAAAGGCCATAGAAGGTTAACAAGGTTAACAATTTAACATAAGTCTAAAATCAAGCTAAAACATTACGTAATAAGGCAAAAATCAAGAAAAATAGGCTATTTATGATAAAATTTATTAATATAGGAAAACAATGATTAGGTTCTTGCTAGTTTTAGGCCTTAGTGGACCATGTTTTAAGGCTGCAAGGCTATTAGGTGAGTTCAAGAATTAATTAGAGTTGTTTTTGGGCTATTTGGACTGAAAAATCAAGTCTTTTGAGGCTTCCATGCTAGGCTCAACATGGAAACAAGGGCCCTTAGTGTGGAAACAAAGAAAAATAGGTTTTGGGGTGCTCAAAGGTCCAAAATTGACGTCTTGAGAGCTTCCCAATGTAGCATAGAGTTAGATCCATCAAAATTGGACACTCCAAAGGTTTATAAAGGCCAAAAGGTAGGTTTTGAAGCCTTCCCCCCTTGTGTATACATGAATAGAATGTAAAAGAGGGCGTTTAGCATGGAAACCCAAAATTCAAACCAAAAATAAGGTTAAACATGGTCAAAAAAGTAGTTTGGACCTAGCTTTGGAACTTCTGCATCTCATGGCTTTGTTTTGAGGTAATTTGAGGTAGTTTTGAGTGTCAAAATGGCTTCCCCATTTTTTCATGTTGAGCATTATATCCTCAACATCAAAAAATATGGGGACATTTGTTTATGATTTTGGAGTGATTTATTGGCTCTTTGACTAGGTTTCTAAGCCCCTAGAGTTGTAGACTTTGATTTTCTTAGGTTCGGGCTAATTTTGGGCATGTTTAAAGGTTGTTTAAGGGTAAATAGGTTCTTCTCCCCTAATCGCATGTTGTAGAGGTTACCCTAGTGTGGAAGAATGGGGAAAATGAGTTTTGAAGGTTGAAATGAGTTCAAACAAGCAAAATCTCAACGTCATGACATCCTACGCTTCTTTGGTATAAATCTTTGGCTTCCAGCAATGTCATCTTGCCATAAAAAGTAAAAAGTAACTTTTTCCTCTTATGTTCATGTTGGGGAAGTTACTTCAACATAGGAAAATGAAGAACCTTTGATCTATGCAAATTTAGGTCTCAATCAACCCTACATGTTTCCTTCTAGAGTTACTGGAGTGAAGGGCTATGGATCCATGTCAAAATTTAGTATCTTTGAGCATCCCCAGTTGGTTTTTTTGGATCTTCCCTTTCTTCCATGCTAGGAATAGAGAGATCAATGTGGAAAATAAGGGGGAATGGATTTTCACCATCTAAGATTAGTTTTATGAAGTTTAAGGGTTCCAATAGATGGTGTTAGTGTTCTAGATTTTTCCACCAAAAATCAAAAAGAAAATTCCCTCCCTTCCCCTTGTTTTCATGCTAGGGAAGTTACTCTAGTATGGGAAAATGAAGAAACTTTGATCAAGGCCAATTTGAGTCCCAATCAACCCTACATGTTTCCTTCTAGAGTTTACAAAGTAAAGGTCTATGGATCCATGTCAAAATTTAGTATTTTTGAGCATCCCCAAGTGATTTTTTTGGGTCCCCCCTTTCTTCCACACTATGGATGGAGAGATCAATGTGGAAAACAAAGGGGAATGGAAAATGGATTTCAATGAATGTTAGTAGGGTTCTAGATTGCATGAAGGATCATTTGATGTTAATCTAAGGTGTTTAGGAGTCTCAAAAAAGTCCCCCCTTGAGTTTCTATGATGGGGATACCATCCTCAACATGGAAAAATGGATCCCTAGTGTGAAAGAAGTATACATCTTGGACCTATGTCAGCTTTGACCTCAATCGACTGTGCATGTTATCCTCTAGGGCTATTGTAGTTGAGGACTAGGGTTTGGTGTCAAATTTTTGTTGTTTTCGATATTTCTAGGTATTTTATAAAGTTACACCATTTTTTCCATGCTAGGACTAGGATTATCAACATGGAAAACTAGGGAAAATTAGTTTTTGATCCTTCAACATCAATTTCTTAAAGTTTGAAAGCTCCAAACAATGTCGGCAGGGTCCTAGGCTGCATGCAAGCTTAGTTAATGTCATCCTAAGGTAGTTATGGGTCCTAAATCAGTCTTCCCCTCAATTTCCATGCTATGTAGCATGGATGGGAAAGTTCCCAATTGGAGACACCATAAAACTTAGATCTAGCCTAGTTTTGACTACAATCGATCATGCATGTCAGCCTCTTGGACTATCAAGATCGAAGACTAGGGTTTGGGGTCAAAATTCATTAGTTTATTAGTTTACCAAGTAGTTTCTAAGATTTCCTCCCTCCTTTTCAACACTGGGGATAGTATGCCCAATGTAAAGAAATGGGGGAAAATAGATCTTTATGTTATTTTATCATTTTTGGTCATGCATGTAGGTCCTTGAGGTTGCTAGCAATGATGGTCAATGCTTGGTGTTAAAATTTTATTATCTTGAAGGTTCATGAGTGGGATTTAGACTTTCCTCCCTTTTTCCACGTTATGGCTTCCATGATCAACATGTAAAATTGAGAGGAAAGCTTTTTTGTCACTTTTAATTACTTTCAAACATGTATGTAGGCTTTTACGGTTGTTGGAAATGATGGTTAATGCCTGGTATTAAAGTTATACTATTTTGAGGGTTGATGAGTGGTTTGTGAACTCTACCCCCTTTTTCCATTCTAGGGCTTCCATTCTTAGCATGAAAAATTTGGGAGAAATATTTTGGATGCTTTATGATCACTTTCAGTCATGCATGTCAATTCAAGGTTGCTAGGATTGACTACTAACTTTTGATGCTGAAATTTGGTTTTTTCAAGGTTCACTAGGAAATTTTTAGGCTTCCCCCCATTTTTCCATGTTGGGGCTTCCATTTTTAGTATGTAAAATTGGGGGAAATCCTTTGGATGATTTTTGGCCACTTTTGGTCATGCATGCATGTCCATAGGGTTGCTGGTGTTGGCCATCAATGCCTAAGATCAAGATTTGGTCATTTTGGATGTTGTGAGGGAGTTTTCAGGCTTCCCCACTTTTTCCATGTTGTGTGTGAAAAAGCCCAAAATGGAAGAGGTCTTCCTCATTGAAGAAAGTTATATCTACATTAGATTGATAGCCAATTAACCATGCATGTCAACCTCTATGATTACTAATGTCAACAATCAATGTTGTGTGTCAAGATTTGATAGTTTGGAGGTTTCTAAGTGTCTCATACAATCTCCACCTTTTCTTCCATCCAAATAATTATGGCCCTAGCTTGGATGAGAGGGGGATAATAGTTTAATGCTATTTTTGACCACTTTTAAGGATTTTGGAAGCTCTAGAGGGTTTTATTAGAGTCTAGGGGTCACTGGGCATCAAGAAATCGTCACTAGAACATCAATTTAGGTTATTGTTTGCTTCCATCCATCTATCCAATTAGAGGGTGAGAGGCTCAATGTGGAAGAAGCCTTCCCTATTGTGGAAGACACCAAATTCTAGATTTTAACTAGTTTTGACTAGGTCTAGTGGGCTTCTAAGGTTGCCAAAGATGCTTGAAGGGGTTCTAGGTCATGTGAAGCCTACTTTGGGATTAAAATTATGCTAGGTAAGTGTTGGAAGGCAAGAGTGAGTGTTAGACACCTTCTTCCATGTTGGGTACTACTTCCATAGCATGAAAATCCATGGTGCTTATACTTGTTCATGTCTTGCCCAATTTTGGAAACTTGGGATTGAAAAATATAGGTTTGGGATACTAAAAATAGAAAGGTATTCATAATTCTAATGAATTTGGAAAAGATAGAAATTTTTCAATGGTAGGGATGGTATTCCTAGTGTGGATGCATTGGGTTAAGGTTGCCATAGTCTCAGCGTTGAGGTAGGTTTTGGTCAAAAGTGAAGGCATAGGGTATGGCCCACAATCCAAAAATTTAAAATTTTAAAATGTGAAGTTGTTTCCCACCTAAAAGAAACATGAACTAGACTTTCCACCCTTTTACTTTATTGCACTTGTAGTTATGGTGCACTGAATTGGAAATTGGAATTTTGTTTAGCTTTTAGATGGGTTTCATATGTCAAACTTTGTAATTTTTTATCATAATGGTCATTCTACAATGACAAGGAATTGAAGGAGAGGTCTATTAGAGGTTCTTATGGCAACAACAACCAATATTCAGTGTGGAAGCCTCCCATCTCCCCTACAACTAGTGTAGAACTCCTATCTTCTCATAATTTCCATCATCCCTAACATTGAGCCGATCATGGTAGCTAAGTACTGAAGGGAAAAGAGAAAAAATGCTATGATCCAAAGGATAGATGGACATTCTAGGGAGTTGTCAAAGGTTCATAAGCCTATCTCTATCCAAGCCTCATCTGTCACTACTCCAAGATAGGAGGTTGTACCCATTTTTGCCTTTGTTTTCTATGGTTTTCCTAGCTATTATTTTCCATGTGTTAAACCTACTTTTTCAAATCTACTTTGATGGGAGGATTAAAATGGAATTTTCATGAAATCCCACCTCCTATTTTGGTTTCTTCCATGTAGATCTATAGTTTTTTATTGCTTTAGCATTTGTAGATTTGATTTTAAAAATAAGGTTGTCTATTTCATGTTGTTTTCCTAAAATTTTTGGGTATGGTTGCTTTCCTTAGATCTAGGACTTAATATTTGTTAAAATGAAATTTTAAGAAAATCCTACCCCCATTATTTTGGTATGAATATAAATAGGTTTCAATGGTTTTGGCTATTTCGATTGTTTTAATGGCTATATAAAATTTAGGCTTTGAGGTTTTTTGACATTTTAGCATGAAAATGTAAGCAATATTTTCTATTGTTTCCTTGTATAACGGCCACATATTTGGAAAATTAAAGGTTATGTATTTGTAGCCCTTTGTTAAAGCTTTATGATGGTTGTTGTATTTTTTAATTTAACCTTGAAATGAGAACATTATGGCTATTTTCCTAACATTGCGCAGTTAGGTTATTTGTGCCACTTTTGAAATTTCATCTAGATTTGTGAATTTTTTATAATAAAATGGAAAATGGTTTTGCTATTTTCTAGTATGTTTTGAATAGGTCTTGATTTACACTTTCAAACAGTGGTGGAATCACTCCATTTAGAGTCCAAATGAATTTTTCATGAATTTTTTGGCTATGGCTATGTGAATCAAGGCAAAAGTCATGGCTGTAGTACATAGAAGTGGTTAGTATGTATAACTTATGTTAATATGCAAAAATAATGCATAATTTTGTTTTCTAATAATATCTAAAAGATTTTTCCATTTTTACATAGCCTTTTACTATGGTTACATGGATTTTTCTAAGTTTATTATGCTTTTCTCAAATTTGTGTATAGCTTAGATGATTTTTCTAAGTTTATGCATAATTTAGATGGACTTTCCCAAATTTATGCATAACTTAGATGCTTTTTCTAAATTCATGCATAATTTAGACTAATAATTAGTTTTAGCTATAATTTTTTGGTTATAAAGGCTATAAAATATGGTAATAATGTGTTATGTAATTTTCCAAGCCAATTTAGATAAACATCTAAGAGCTTTTTATAGAGGTTAATTTCACCTCTAACTTAGGAAGTTTTCTCTAAATTTGTAAAGAAATTCCAATTGGTCATGATTCAAGGTTATGCAAGGTTGTGATAATGTTTTCTTATGGAATTACTTACACTAATTTAGATAAACACCTTAGAGCTTTTTACAAAGGCTAATTCCATCTCTAACTAGATGTTTTGTCTAAATTTTCTATGTAACTATAATAGGTCATATTATTTTTATGCTTTGCTTCATGCAAGGTATTTTTTAAGCATGTCCTCATCATATTGAAGATGGTTGGTATTTTTTGTGACATTGGTCATTCCAAGACCAACACCCCACCACATATATGTTTTTGGAGAAACTTTAATTATGGTTCTAGCTTAGGAAAAGGGAATTCCTTTCCTACCTTCTTAGGAACTTTAGTGTGATACTATGGTCACACTTGTTCATAGATGTGGTTAGGGTTGTTGTGGAAACCCTATTTCCTTGGGCATCTAGCTTGATTATCAAGTATATTACTGACAAGCTGCTACCTAAAACGATAGGGGGACCAGCAAAGTCCATAACTCCATGCTAGCTTATGAAGATCTAGATGATGCTAGAGTATAGTTAGTATAATACTAATAATACTTTGATGATGGAACATAGGGACCACTCATTATTCCAAAATCCACCTAGCATTGTGTACCATATACAAGGGTAAACATGGTTATTGTAATGTTTTTATGCTTTTGGCTTGATTGCCTTACCTACCTTAATTGATTTTAAAACTTCTTGCAGGTACAAGGTCAGTGATGAGGGTTTTATTGTTAATGATCAAATCTTGGTAATGGCTCAAACTACATTGGATGAATTCACCAAGGGTCCCCAAATCAAGGTTTTTGTGTATTAATAGTTGTAGCAACTGAAAACATTGAAGCCTAGAATAGGACACTTAGAGGTCTACAATCACATAGTCTTGACCTTGCTTCCACATGAGGGCTTACTGGGAATGGAGGTGGGGTGCCCAAAATGGTCTTGCTAATCAAACTAGGACTTATAGGTGTTACAACAAAATGAAATTTTAGGGGCTTTTTATGGTGTTTTGTGATGTATGAGATGCCCATAGGTGTGAGTGTAGGAGAGGTTTTAGGACTGAAAACAAAGATGAAAGCATGTGAATGTGTGCAAAACAATGAAAATGCATGTAGAATGCTAAAATTCTAGTTAAAGATGTGAACAATTGCACAAAATGTAAGTGAGGAAGTCACACCACCCCAAACAAGGGGAGCATAGTCAATTGCAAAGGAAATTTTAAGAGGTACGTGGTGTACAACATGCGCAGTAGGCTAGCATAGTCATAGTTTGTGTCTGGCTATGAAGGACTGATATTTGTTATGGAGTTTGAGCCTACCATGTCGGCTACTATAGTGTCCTGCAAGCTGCAGTGGGCAACAATGTGCTAGATGGAGTACAAAAATGCCATGGTATCCTGAAGTTTGTTAAAATGCTAAGCATGCTCAGGTGTTAGGGTGCTCAAGATGCAAGTTTACTAGGTGAATGCTTTAAAATATCAACCCCTAAAAAATGAAGCACTGGGAAATATATAGGGCTAGGGTTAGTATGAATCATAGATCAAGCACCACATGGCAAAGGCGTAGTTGTGACTATGCCCTAATTACACTCCTACTAAAGTGAGATAATGTTCTACTAGTGTGCTCCAATGGATCCTATGAGACTATCAGACTATGACTATGTTGCCAAACTACCACTATGAATGGCAAATAGACCATGAAGTACCTACAAATAGTGAAAAAGAGTGCACGCATGGAGAATACACTCTGGGACTATGCTACTCACTCTTGAGTGGTGTTGAGTGTAGGTACAATTTGGCAGCAAATTGGGGATGCAAAAAGGAAAAAACTTGCTAATCTTTCTTGTTAAGGGAATGTTGAAGCTAAGGTACTAGCTAATGCTGAATTCTAAAGGCTTCTAGAGGCAATTCTACATAGCTATTCTAGCTATCCTTTCAAGCATAGCCCAAAGAGTTAGGAAAATTTTGCAAAGTTTGTTCTAGCAATCTAGAGCATAGTCCTAGTAGGGAGAGCATAGCCTTGACACTTAGGAAAATTTGCTGAAAATGATGCCCTCATGTAGGCTACACTAGCTATTTTGTAGAGTGTAGCAGGAAGCATGGCCCAAAAGTTAGAACATCTACCAAACTACTTCTTTTGTCCCATACATGCTTAGCAGCCTGTGGCCTGACACTTTGGAAAATCTACAAAACTAATTGTTCCAAGGCTAACTACACTAGCTATGGTCTAGAGCATAACCCCGATAGTTAGGAAAATTAGAAAAATATACAACTATCATTGACACTTAAAAAAATATTTGAAAATTTGGACTTAGTGCCAGCTATGCTAACTATGCTCTAGATCATAGTCCTAGTAGTGGAAGCATAGTCTCAACACTTAGAAAAATTTGCCAAGTTTTGACACTTAGCCAAATTTGCAATTGAGACTTGGAAGCTCCAAATTTTGTGGTGTTTCATGGGCCCTTCTTTGTTGATGTCTAGAGGAGTGGCCTAAGAGACATCAACAAAGAACATAAAATACCATAGCAAGCTTGGCACCAACATCATTTGTCAATGTCCAATCGGATGTCTCTTCTCCATGATCAAGAGTGCTAAGGCTGATGATATGTTGAAGGGATAAATAATGTAGGGAATGTGTTAGTAAATGGACTAAGGAATAGCAAGGGAATGGTACAAAAATAGTGTATGCTATTGCAAGATGTGAAGTTAGCACAACTGACAAGTATCATGGCACCATGGCAGCTTGTCACCAAAATGGTGATCTCTCATTGAAGTGCTTATGAGAGAGCCATCGTCCATGGTGTTAGACTGGCTTGCCCCTAAAATTGTGAGCTCTCATTAGAGTGCTTATGAGAAGGTCAATGCATATTCAAGGTTGGATCAGTTGAAAATTTTTAACTCTACTAAATGCTTTGGGACATGTTTTTCTCCATTCTTTTGCTTCTTTTCTTCCTTTTGTTTTTAACTATGAAGTGAACCTACTTTGGGCTCTACACATTGTGAGATGCTAGATGTAGGATGTATTTCATTGGGTAGGCTACATGCCACCTAATAAGCTTTGCTTTAGTGCAACCATGTCACATCTATAGGATATGTGTTTGCTCCCTAGGATGAGTTATGTTACATCTGCTTTCAGATTAACCAACCTACAGAGGCTCCCCATAGGACAAGTTGTATTACATCTACTATGGGTTCTGTAGTCAACACAAAGAGGGTACCATATACATTGGAGAGGTTGCAAGGTCAGTGATGCAAGGGAAAGTAGGAAAATCCACAGTGGCTAGGTAAATGTGAGTAGGCTATAGTAGTGTAATAGGGATATGCACTCTTGAGCAGTTCAGCTAGTTCAATCATGCACATCAGAGTAGTATGGTGAATCCCCACTATGATGAGATGTGTCTATGTATGACTACCTCTAGGGCTTCATCCTACAAACACAACATAGAGAAAACAAGAAAATAACAATACATATGAGATTAGAGTAAATTTCTAGCTACAAAGGTGTTGCAAGTGCCACAAGTACTAGGCTAGTTATAAGAGCTTCCAACACTAGTGGCAAGAAAGCTAGTGTAGGTGCTAGAGCAAGAAGGCTACAAAAGGTCCAGCAGCCACACCAAAGGTAAGTGCTTAAGCAATGGTAAGAGCCTTTCAAGGTAGGTGAGATGACTAGGGCCTTAATGCCACCATTTATCCAAAGGGTTATGCTAACAATGAGAGCTTCAAGGAATAATGAAATACCTAAGGTCTGTAATGTTGCTAGTGTAGCCTAAGGCTAGTACTACTGGTGATCATAGTAGGAGCTTTGAAACATTAGCAAAATTACCAAGGACATTTCCAAAGGATTAGTAAAATGCTAAGGGGTGGTAGCACTACAAACATTCTAGAGGCTTCTCTTAATGATGTGAACTTCATTCTAGAATTGTGGTGCCCCACCCCGCCCACAAGGTATTGGTGAATAATCAAGAGTTGGAAGTATTCGCACTTGCTTGTCCACGTAACTATGTGTGTTGAACTACAAACCCAGATTAAGATACTAGGAGACTACATGCTATGCTAGTTAGGCTCCTAGCAAATTGTGAGGCCAGTTTAAGGTTCTAGTAGACTGTGATGTGCTAGTTTAAATTCCTAACAGACTATTGTGTCCTAGTTTAATGTTGTAGTAGATGGTTGATGTTGTGGCAGTTTAACATCATGGTGCAAGGACAAGCTATGCTAGTTTAAGCATAATGGTGGATCAATGTTGTGGATGCTAGTTTTAGCATCATGGCCTAAGGATGGTCTATGCCAGTTTATAGTCATAGCAAACTATGTTGTGCCAGTTTATAGTCATAGTGAACTATACTATGCTAGTTTATAGTCATAGTAGACTTATCTTTGCTAGTTTATAGTCATAGAAAACTATGCTTATCTTCCTTTGTCATTGATGTAATGCTCTATACTAGGCATAGCATGGCTTCAACTATGAGCAGTTCACCAGATTGGCTGATTTGTTGTCATATGATTAGCAAGCTTGAATGCTCCATTTCCATAAGCCTTAATGACCAAGAAAGGACCTTTCTAGCTTGCTAAGAATTTACCTATGGGTTCATGAATGGCCTTGAGGACTAGGTCCCCCTTCTTGATTATGCATTGATGTTAATTGTGATGGTGCTTTTTCTATTCTGTTTGTTGGTATTTCTTGATTTGACCAAGCATCCACATGCACTCATCCCCTATCGAGTTAAGGTCCATGGTTCTCAACTGATCATTTTTAAGCCTCATTGATGAAGCTTGAGAGCATTAGATAGAGTGATGGGACCTACAATTCAAGAGGAAAGATGGTTTCAGACCCATAAACCAAACTGTATGGTGTCTTACCCATTGTAGTTCGTTGTGTCGTGCGGTAGGTCCAAAGTGCGTAGATTAGCTACTTGTGCCATTTCGGTTTGCTGCTATGAAGCATCTTTTTCAGAAGATTAATGATGACCTTTTTTATGGCCTTTGCTTGGCCGTTCACCTATGTGTAGTAGGGTGAAGAAAAGAAATGTTTGATTCGAAGGCACTTGCAAAAGGCAACAATCTGAGCACTACTAAACTATGGCTCATTGTTTGTGACTATGGTCATGGGTAAACCAAAATGGGAAACTATGTTATCAAGTATGAATTTGCAAACCTACTATGATGTAGTCATCCTAAGGGAAATAGCCTCAACGCAATTTTTTAAAATACTCAATGTTGATTATGTTGAAACTATGCCTAGTAGAGGACATAAGCATTATTTGCCCTATGATGTCCAAACCCCAATGTTGGAATGACCATGTGATCTACATTGTATGCAATTTAGTAGGTGGGACATGCATTAGGTTAACATGTTATTAACACGTGTCACATCTCTTGACCTTGGAGATGCAATTGTGCTCCATGTAAGGCCAATAGTAGCCTAAGCATATGATTTTCACCACCATTGCTCGAGGTGCTATGTGCCCTCTATAGGGTGCCTCGTGGACTTGTTAAATGATTGTCTATGCTTTGCTATTGCTAACACATGTCAATAGTTTGCCATCATAGGATCTACAACACAAAGTACTATCACCCATAATGATGTACTACTATTATTGCTTTCGCACTACATCCTTTTGGATAGTGGTTAGATGTTACAAAAGTTTATCCTATAGAAGGTATGACTTAATGTCGTGATACCACTCTACTACATAGGTTCTACTTACTATGGCTATGGATGCAATGTCAATTGTCTTCATGATAGGCATAGTGAAATCTACCATCATAGTGGGAAATGCATGAAGCATTTTAGGTGCAATGCTTAAGGCTAATGTAGCTAATGCATCGGAAATGGAGTTTTCATTGTAAGTGATGAGTGGCGAGGTACCCCTACACTCAACCATATGAAACGAGCGTACACGCATGATCCGGTCTAACTCCGCAGACTAAATGCCTTAACGCCACAAGAAACACTTGGGGTTAATCGTTCGTTGTCTTCCCAGGCTTGCTTGTATGTGTCACGGTGTATGGTTAAGCAAGTCTGAGGTATGTGATTTTTTTGGTATTTTCGGCTTATCTTCTATGCTACCAGGAGAAAGGGTTGAGAAAACTAAACTAACTCTAACTAAGATCTAAGTCTAAATTAACTAGCGTCAGCATCCGTTCCCACTTGCCGGACACACCCTGAACTATGCAACTGCAGCTTACCAAACGCTAATCGTTACTGGGATCGCCACACGTAACGCAAGTGCTCGAAGTGGTCGTACTGAGGCACCTATTTAGCCTACGTGTGATAAGCAGCCGATTCCTTAGCCAGCCGTACACACCCGTGGGTGCTCGTAACTAAGTCGTACTTATCACACGATCTAGCCTAGCAATGAGCAGCCGATTCCTCAACTAGCCGTACACATTAGACCCGGGAGTTACCAAGCGCAGAATCCTGGAATACGCTACTGGGTTACCAAGCATCCAATGCTCGTAATTGAGTCGTACTCATGCATTGCGTCAAGCAGCCGATTCCTTGACTAGCCGTACACGTCCGTAGATGCTCGTAATCAAGTCGTACTTGAACACACTAGGAAAGCAGGAAATAAAGCAATAAAACCATGTACTGCAAGGTTTATCCAATCAAGTTCATCTTTATTTCCGTACACAACTTGGGTTCAGGTTACAAGCTGCTCGAATAAAGAGCCGTTCACTCTAGGACTCCTACTGCGGGCACATGGGGAAAAATTCTAACTCTGGAGTGATCAATCTGCTAGAGCTTTGCTACACTAGCCAGGATTGGGAAATGAAGGGAGTGCCGCCTCTTATTTATAGAAATGGCGGCGCGACGTGATATCGCGTACGCGATATCGCAGGAGAAGACGCGATATCGCGGCCTAGTGTAAACCGCGTCTCATCAGTAAGGGATATGCTAAACATCAGTAGTTGCAAATTTCTTGAGTAGGTTCTTTGCCATGTCATAGTAAGGTTGCAAATGTTGTGCTTTACAAGTGTAAACCTCTATAACTTGGCTGACCACTAGTTGCAAATCACCTTGAACTGCTAGGTTTTGTATTCCTAGGTTGCAAGCTACTAAGATGCCCTAGAGGATACCTTCATACTCTACCATGTTGTTAGTACATGGAAATGAAAAATGGCATATGAAGGGTTAGATCTCCCTAGAGGGGAATGTGATTATGGCAGTGGCACTACCCCCTTGAGAGGTTGAACTACCATGAAAGTATAAAAGTGCCTCAAAATTGCTAGGCACTTGGCTTATGCTAGTGACATGCTCATCCAGGAATTCTAGATATATCATTGCTTAGTCATTAATTGATGAACCCATAAGTTGTATAGCTATTTCTTGACCTTTAGTTGATGCTTGTGCTTGTGCAATGTAATGTAGGTCAAACTCCATAGTTATTTCTTTCCAACATCCTATGTGACTACTCTTGTAGATGTTCATTATGATTGCTCAGATATATTTCTTTTGTAGATGATGCTTACTTGATTACGGAAAAGATAATTCCTTCACTTCTTAAGTGCAAAGACTAAGGCAAGGTAAGCCTTTTTCACATCATCCTATTTTGCTTCGTAGGCCACTAATGCATAGCTTAGGTTACACAGGGTCCTTGGTACCATCGTCTCACTTTTAACAAAGCAAAGAAGTGATGGGCGTGTCTAAGGTGGCAAGGTAGATTTTTGAAATTTAAGCTAGCTCCATTTTAAGGTTGTCAAATGCCTCTTGGCATTGAGCCATCTACACAAAGTGGACTCCCTTCTTAAGCAAATGTTGCATTGGCTACAACTTATTGGTCAACTATGTGATAAACCACTGTA
This sequence comes from Gnetum montanum, assembly GCA_015680685.1. Taxonomy (NCBI): domain Eukaryota; kingdom Viridiplantae; phylum Streptophyta; class Gnetopsida; order Gnetales; family Gnetaceae; genus Gnetum; species Gnetum montanum. Next base: position 198,821 of record MNCI01038012.1, read on the forward strand.
TAAATTGTAATCTACCTTGTAACCCTTATAGCTCCTTAAGGTTGGCCAGTGGTGCTAAGTTGGTAATGAACTCAACCTTATTGGGATCTATGATTATGCCTGCTTTAGATACTATGAAACCTACCATGTGGTCCATCTTGATGCCAAAGATACATTTCTTATGATTTATCCTAAGTTCATGCTTCAAAAAATGTTTGAGCGCAAGGCCTAAATTACCTGCATGGTTGTGTGATGCTTTGGACTTAACAACTATATCATCAACATAGTCATTAAGCAAACCTAGTAGGTAATCACTGAAGATGTATGTCATGGCTTGTTGATAGGTTGCTCCTACATTCTTAAGTCCAAATGGCATCATTGTGTAGCAAAACATACCCCAAGGGGTCATGAAGGTAGTACTGAGTTAGTGCTCTTGGTTGACTTGAATCTAGTTGTACCCCAAGAACCCATCCATAAAGGACAATAAGGTGTGACTAGCCATAGTATCAACCAATTAATCAATCCTAGGCAACAAGAACTTATATTTAATGGTTTTCTTATTGAGGTCCCATAAGTCTATGCAAATGTGTATACTCCCATTTTTTCTTGGGCACAACCATAATGTTGGAGACCTAGTCTACGTAGTTAATGGCACAAATGAAACTAGCCTTTTAGAGCTTAGTAATTTCATCACAAACTACCAACACCACCTCAGGCCTAACTTTGCAAGCTTTCTGTTTAACTAGTTTTATGTGAGGATCAAGGATTATATTGTGTTGTACTAAGTAACTATCTAGGCCTAACATGTCTTTGTAAGGCCATGCAAATGCCTCAATGTTTTCATTAACCACTCTTGTGATGCTTTGGGCATGTTGAGGATCTACCAAAACACTAAGTTTTAATGTTTTTACCTTGCTGCTAGATGTTGTTACAAGGAGTTCAATAAGGGGATCGTCAATGACATCACCTACCCCTTGATCTAGAGCCCTAACTAGATGCTTTGGCCAATCTAGCAGTGCCTCTAAAGATGTTATGCATTCATCATAGGCTACGGCTTAAGGTCTAGGCATTGTAGATCAAGGTATCGCATGAGATCACCATGTGGCTCGGTGAGGACTAGAGCTGAATAAAGATGCTCGTATTTAGACATGTTATGAATACTACAAAAAAAACTAGAAAAATGTCAAGTTGAACCTATCCTAAGGAGAGAAATATGCATAGTTAAACAAAATAATGCAATAAAAACCTCCCTAAGTGTGCAAATGTGGTTGATGGGTAAGTGATGCATGAGCTAGTTTTGGGCCTTGGCAGGCCATGAGATTGCCAATATAAGGTCTTAGTAAATTGTTAAATGGTATTTTAAAGTCATGGTAGACTGTGAAGAACTAGTTTAGGATCTTAGTATATCACAAGATGCCAGTTTAACATCGTAGTGAATGGTTATGTGCCAATTTAACATTGTAGTAAATGGTAGGATACCAAAGTTCATTATTGAAATGAGGTTTGGTGTGTTAGGAAGGAAAAATTAGCTAGGGTGATCATTAGGCAAGTAGAAAAATTAAAAAAATTTCTAAGTCCAAAGATTACCAGAAAAATCAAAAAAATTTCTAACTCTAGAGGCTATGCTTGACCCCTACCTACACTCGACACCATTGAGCATAGCACTGGGTAGGTAAAACTTTAAGTGGTTCCTAGGGATATATAAGTGTGTTTCAACCTTATTAAAACTATCATTATCAAAAGTGAAAATGAACCTCCACAACATAGTGTAGTTTCAAGAGCGTAGTTTGCTAAAGATGTTGCACCGAAATAGACACCAGCACCCCAACCTAGCTAACTTGGAGAATGCAAGGTGAGTCCTAGAGCACCTACCGTGGGGACATGTGGAAGAAAGGAGAGCATTGTCAGCCGCTAGGTATGCCACTATGCTCACTCCCTTCTTTGTTGCATTCTATATCTTTGAATTTCCACTTAGGAATTAGGGGTTGGGATTTGGGAGTAGCACCCTGCCTTGGTAAGGGTTACTGCCACCAAGGCTGCTTGGATCCATCACAATCGTGGGGGAGGGAACACATGTTAGAAGGGTTTTATTATTTTTCTTTATTTTTGTTTTTGTGGATTTTGCAGGGCAAGGGCCTATCTCATGGTGATCATGGTCATCCCAGTGGCCAATGTGGCGTCTAGGAAAAAGGAAAAAAGATAAAGGATAGTGAGGGCTCTAGCAATCATGGACATTATGGTGGTCCCCATGGTTAGAGAAAGCAAAAATATTCTACATGGGTTGGGGAGTTAAGGTCTTGGTAGTGACCCTAGGGTGGCTACTGTAAGCGTATGGGTGAGGTGTGCCATTGTTGTTGTTTTCTTGATTTTTTTTATTTATTTTATTAGATTTACCTCCCTTGCCTATGCAAGGTAGGGGTGAGGGTTTGGCCATGAGGGTTGTGGAGGCTTAGTGCTCTGTTGCAAAGATGTGAAGTGATACGAAGCCACAAGGATTGAGGGTGAGGGCACTGTGAGGGTTGCATTTTCTTTTTTCTTTGTGAAAAGGAGGGTAGATGGTGTGACATGTGGTGATTTTATCAGTGTAGCCTCAGGACCATAGCTATGGTTGGTGTTGGTGTACGGGGTGCGACCATTGCGACCAGTTAGTTTCCTTTTGTTTTTTGTCCAAAATTTATGTTTTTTTGTGTGCAAAATTGAGGCTATAGTCCCTAGAAGCATAGCTAGTAGTTATATATATATTTTAAATTTTCTTGTCAACTTTAGGGCTATGCTCCTAGAGAGCGTAGCCAGCTGTTAGAAAATGTTTCACATTTCTAGACTATGTTCCCAAGGTAGCCGAAAGTTAGAATTTTTTGTGACGACTCTAGATTACACTACCCAAAGTTAGCAAAAATCTGAAAAATTTTGTTGAATGTAAAAAATGTCAACAATGCTAAGAAATATAATGATGTCAATCTTGCAAATTGAAACAATGCCAGACTACTAAAATATGAAAACTAAAAAATTGTGAAACATGCATACATGTGAGATGAAATACTTATGCTTATGCTAACATGCTCTACCCCAATGAGTACCAGGAATGTTAAATGTGTATGTTGACATCGTATACCCATAGGGCTGAGGGGCCTTAGGCTATTTTTTCTAAGTTATGCTATGTTATGTTAATTTTTGCTAAGTGTAAATCTAGTATAGTTTTTCCAAAATGCATCTATTTTTTGCTAACATTTTGTTCATTTGTTGCCTTACAGTTTTAGAGTATTACTAAAGCATGTCTTAATCATCATGGATCTTTTCATCATTCTTTACTACATGAGGAAGCCTATGCCTAACACACTTGCATCAAATATGATGTTGGGTCATCAACCAATATGGTTCTAGCCCTAAGCTACTAAGTTCCTAGCCTTTCTGCTACAACACTTGAATGTGATCATGTGATCACACTTAGCAGCAGAGGCTACAAGTGCCATCATTGAGATGTTGTTGCCTAGGGCCAACCAAGAAAAACTAAGGTTCTTTTCTAATGAGCCCATGATCAGTGGTGATCAAGTAGGTGATTTAAGGAAAGGTTCTAAGGATACTCATCCCTTAGATAGGGTCTAGGACATGCCAGAGCTTTCTTGTTATAATAAGAACAACACCCTTTTTGTTATCATGCACATGCATACATTATTCCAAAACCCATCTAGATTATATACTATGCTAAAGGGTAAGTGCTCCAATGTTTTTAAGTTATTCTCTTTTTCTATTGGCCATTCTAGATTTGCTAACTGCTAATCGCTCATGTCTAATTCCAAGTTTCAAGTTGATGATTAGGGACTCCATGATGAGGTAAGGGCTCTCTCTTTAACTTACATCATGCTAGAGGTGTTCTTCTCTAGCCTAAAATTTTGTAAGGCCATCATTGAGTAGGTGGGAGAGGACCTAGAGGACTATCCCAATTAGTACATAAAGGTATTTGAGTGATGCAGGACCTATGATTGGTTTGATGAGGGATGGGCTAATGGTAAGTCCAACTTTGGGGAGCTCATTGCACCACCACCTCTGTCATGCACATCATTCATTCTATGTAAGTTTTTATTATATTGTCTTGACCTTTGTTGCTAGCTCTCATGCACTCATTAATTCATCCTTACATAATGCTAATGTTGTGTTTACCTATGTTATAGCTACCATTTCTTTAGGAGAGGTAATGGTGGTCACCACTGGCTGCAACAGGGCCACCCTCATTATGAAATATGGTGATGTGAAGGGGGCATAGAATTGGTTATTCCATCAAGCCTTGGAGGGGTTGACCAGTTGGCTCATATGGCCTAGCTTGATGGACCTTTTCTTGGCCCTTAGCCCAAGCATTCCAGTGGTCAAAATGGTGATCATTATTGACTCCTTTTAGCAGTGACACTCACTTTCATCATCCTCATGCACAGAGTGAGGGTAGTTCTAGACCTCAATGATTCTTTTTTTGCTAACCTCTTTGGCCTTCCATATGAAGGCTTGTTAATCATTGATAAGGCTAGTAGAGAGGTGGATTACAAAGGAGAGATTGAGGAGTGGCTAGGAACCACTCAATCTTACAAAGCCATTGTGATCAGAGATGTGCATGTTCCTAAGGTTTAGGAGGTCTATCCCCTTTTTCAGGCCCATGTCTTTTCAAAGCTTCTCTTCCAAGGAAAGATCCTCAAGATAAAACAAGCATGGGTGATGCAAGGGGTAATGGAGGAGGGCACAAGGTTTAATTGAACATCCTTCATTACCACTAGACTATAGGAAACGATCACTAGACATCATTAAAATCTCCAAGCAAGGTCTCCCATCAACTTCATGTTCTTTGCAACATACCTACGAAGGTTTGTAGAGTTTCTAGTGATTAGAGATAGTGGGCACTAGATTGTGCAGCATTGCGAGTAGCTCTCCAAGCCATGGATTAATCACTTGTTTGCCACCACTCATGCGTAGGACCCCCCACCACCCCAACTACTATTGGTGATGCAAGCAAGACCAACCAATATATTGCAAAAACAATAGGGCCTTCTAAGGCAAAAGGCAAGAGGCTACACCTAGCAGAGGAGACTCCCCCTGCGATTGGACAGGTGGGCACTAAGAAAGTTCCCCTCAAGATACCCACTTTTCACTCATTTTTTGTAGTTCAAAGCACATTTTAAATGTATTTGTTTTATTTTTTTTCATATTTATAATTTTTATGTATTTCCATGTCATGTTATGTTAATGGTACTATGCTACATTTTTGAGTTAGATAATAGGGGTACTAAAGAAGTAGTAGTAGGAATAGTGGCAGTAGTAGAGACAACTCCTCCTCAAGTTGAAGAAGAGGAGGAAGCACATGGAGAGGATCTCCCGAAGGCCTCAAGGAACTTCCAATAGTTTGATGTAGAGGGGCTATTCCACCCTAAGGATAACTTCACCAACCTCTTCAATGGTGTGTAGTTGGGAGATCCACCAATGTTGACACCTGAGGGCTTGCTTGGTAAATACTTTAAGTTTCCATCTATATTTTTATCTTTGCACTTGTGTCTTTATCTATTTATTTGTTACTTATTGCTTTTGTAGTTTGCAACCTTAGAAATTCCTACTAGTGATCCACTGCCAGAACCTACCTATTGCATGAAGCTATGGGGAGAAATACCAGATAAATTTGTCTTCATGGAAGGCATTGTAGAGGACATGGTGGATGGCATATAGTAGTTAGATCCTAAAATTAGTACGTATAATGTTTTTCTTAAAGTATTTTATGGATTTCATGCTTAGTCTATGGCTAATGTTGGTTTGGTTGTTGTATGCCAATAAGTTCTAAGCTTCGTTAGGATCCAAATTAAGTAGCCAAGGTGGATAGGTGGATTTCATCGCCAAGTAACCCCCCCCCCCCCCCCCCCCCCCCCCCCCCCCCTCCCCTAGCCCTTGAGGTGGAGCAGGTGCCTCACCATGTGTACAAGGTAACTAGCTAATGCATACTTTCCTATGCAAAAGCATTATAGACTTGCAAGTGCTTGAATGAGCACCTATGGAAATGCATGCATGAACTCTAGGAGATAGTAGCTAGCCTATCTACAAAGAATGAGAACCTCCAGTCCCATTCTGATTTCCTGTTAGCTCAAGAATGAGGGAATAGTACCTAGCAGATCATATATTGATTATGCCAAGTACTATTTGGTAATATGGGCCAAGAATGACACCACCTAGGAGATTACTGAGTAAATTTTTCAGATAGAACTACTCACCCAGAAGAGTCAAGAGTGGAAGAGCTTCAACATCAAGGTGTGCAAGTGGGGGCATACACAAAAGGACCACAAATGCCACTACAAGCATGAGTGAGAGGCATATTTGTAGTAGCTCAAAGGAGAGTCTGTCAAAGCCCGTCACCTTAAGGTGATTGATGGGAATTAGGCCTTTAAGCTATTTGCTTAGCACATAGTGTTTAGTAACACTCTTGAGCAGGAGATTGTATTGCCCTTAGGGGAAATGTCCATCACCACCTTTTCTATGCAGCCACCCTCATGGACCACAATGGATGAAGGCAATACCCTTATGGATGTTAACTTCCACAATGAAAACTGGATGTGGCTATCAAAGGTGGAGATCCTATGATGTTTGGAGGAGGCCCTTGATAGCTTACCACCAAACAAGATCAATGTAGGATCCTCTTATGTTAGGTTTTAATGTTATTTTCATGATTCTCTCTTGGATTGCATATTGCACTATTTGCTTATAGATTTTTGTTATTGTTGATAGGCACTAGATGATACTGCAGGCCCTTGTGGCATGATAGAAGAAGAGGAACCTCCACCTCCACCTACTACCACTAGTTAGGTAGACCCTGATGTAGCCCTACCATCTAGCATTTTTGTATTTTGTGTATTGTTGCATGTTTTACTATGGATGATCATGTCATGTAACATTATTTTTTATGAGATATAATGAATTTGTTTTGTATGGAGTCGATTGCTATGTATTTAGTAATGTGGTAGTGAGTTGATGTGAAATGATCGCTAGTTTGATGTGGGTTAGGTGGTGCATAGGGCCTGGAGGCCATGATATGGTACTTGCCCTAACCTTCATTAGCTATGTCAAAGGGTAGCTTTGTCCACAAAGTATCTTCTAAATGGTTAGGAAATTTCATCAACTCTCTAGGTTGGTCTGCTTCATTATTTTCACCTTTATCTTTTACAAGAGGCATGTTATTAGGGAACTCCACCTCTGATCCTTATTTAGTGTTAATGTTGCTAATGATCAAAGGGGCTGCATTATCACCATGTATGATAACCTCTCCACCTTCGTATGGAAGGGGTATTTCTTTATGGATTGGTGAGGAAACAACCAATAGTTGGGCTAACTAGGGCCTTCCTAAGATTAGGTTGAAGCTTGACATCTCCTCAATGACTACAAATTCCATGGTGGTGGGAAATTGCTCGCCTACCACAGAGTCTATCATGATAGTCACCCTTACAATAACATGCAACCTATTGTAGGATTTTAAGCACATTATATTTGTTGGTTGAATTTGATCGACAAGACCAAGCTTGTCAATGACAATGTATGGGATGACATTGATTGCCACCCCATAATCGACATGCACCTTGTGGATTTTGCATTCTCCCATGTGAATGGTAATGAACATCAATGCAGTAAGGAATTAAACCTTCTCAAGGTCCACCTTGATTGCCTCATTACAAAATGCCAGAGACATTCGACTCAATTCTTGTGGGGGAGGACATAACAACATAGTAGGAATGGATTGTTCATTTATTAGGATGTTCTTTGCAACAGGAATGGAAGGTAACATAAATACTAACACTTCACGATGGGTAGAGGAAGTTATTATAAGTTCATACAAGCTTAGAGTTATGTTTTTCTATTCTAAAGCCAACTTAACTTTGGCCAATGTGTCAAGGAAGTCCTTTCTTCTATCCATTACTTTGTTGTTAGTGTTGGCCTTCACCATATCTATCAAGGAGGGGATTTGAGCCTTATTTGCCTAGTTTGCTTTAGCACCTTAATACTTCATTTTTGATGGCTTTTTTGTTTTGGAACCTTGATGCTTCATGGTTGACTACTTGTTCTGATGGCCTCTTCTATTGGTTGGGCCATCAGTATGAAAGACAAAGGAATAAGCTTAGGTGGACCTTATGCCCTTTGCTCCTAGTGTTTCCTAAGCATTTGATCGACGAGATGCTCGTTAGGCCTCTTGGTTTGCCATTTCATTTGCTTGTTAGAATTTGCTCTAGGATAGAGCTTAGGGAAAACAAGGATTGATGTATTATCCATCATCAAACTCCCAATAGGCAAGGAGTTCACACATTATGACACTCTTACAATGAAGGATGATTGAGCTATTACTACCGTGATGTGTTGCAAGGCCCTAACCACAAAGGGTATTATGGATGCTCAAGGTGGTGCTCTGATAACAAAGTAGGTCCTTGAACTATTTGAAGATGAGAAGGCTTCAATGTTGCTAGAGGGCACATATACCATGAATGATTCCCACACCTATTCTAAGTCATTATCAATGCTAATAGCATTTATGATGTACCCTACATCGCTTGCATTGAGCAGATCCATGTAAACCCCCATTAACTAGTTTTGGGGATGCACTAGGTTAGTGGTGTCTAGGACTAACTCATACTTATCAATCATTCATTGAATGTCATCCTGCAATGCCATGCAAAAGTCTAGGTCATGACCTTGCAATTGGTGGTATTGGCAAAACTAGTCCAATCTGAAATGCTTAGGGAGCATAGGCTCATTAGGCAATGTAGACGAAGGATTCTTGAGAAGCTTAAGATATTGATCATGTCACTTATAATTGTCCTTGGACACTTGCTTATATTGGATGCACCTTGCATTAAGTAGCTAGTCCGAGAGCTCTAACTACTTGATAGGTAACAATGTGTACTTTGAGCAATCCTTGAACTTGAAGTTAGTCCTTATGGTAGTTGGTGCCATGGACACCAAAAATGCAAGCTAGTTGGTCACTATAGTGCTAGAGCTAGCCATATTGTTGTTAGTCGGTGTCTTCCGGGGCTTAGCCATTAGTTTGGCATTGCCTAGCTTAGCCTCCTTGGCCACCACTACAATAGTTATAGTTGCGTACTTACCTTTGTCATTGTCCTTCTCCTTCTTTGCATTCAGGTTTTTGTAGGCCATGTAGGTTGGATCCTTGCTAGCCTCTATCCCATCTTGAATGCTATTAGTTTGAGCGAATTCTTGGTTCAAGGACTATGGGGCAAGGTAGTATAACTTTGACTTGATAAAGTTCTTCATTGCACCTTTTAGGATGGCCAACAGGTGTGTTTCCATGATGGGTTCATGGATCTCATCAGGTGATGTGCTCCATCACTGAATGAATTTTCGCATGGGCTCTAAGTGGCCCTACTTCACTACATTTTTTGGTCTAGGGTCACCTTAAGTTTTAAGTTGTACTTGAAAAAAGTCATGAATTGTGTGAGCAATTCCTCCAATGGAGGCCCTATGGAGCACGCGATACAAATCTAGCACGTTTCCATTAAGGGATATGGCAAAGACGTGGATGATGGCATTTGGCCATGCCTACAGTAGGAGGCATTCTATTCAAAAGGTAACTAGATGGGCATTGGTGTTCCCTTCACCATTGTATTTGGTGAATTGGGGCAGAGGGACCCCAATGGGTAGTGCAAGTTGTGGGAATATAGGACTAATTAGATCATCCTAGTAGAAATCCATCACATGGACAGTTTTAGAGGAGGTGGCCTTGAGCTACTTAACCTCTTTAATGAGGCTTTGAATCACTTGGAATGCTTGATCCAAGTTGGGTGTAGTTATAGCAAGCTACACTGATTGTGCAATCCATTGTGTTGTTTGGATGGCCCACAACCCACCTTCAACTTATGTGACCATGTGTGAAGCTTGCTTTATGTGCTATGTCATAGCCTAGCCCCCACCACATATTTATGGGTTGGGCCATTACAAAGGGTGGAGGCATGATAGGTGGTGGGACAAACGACAACTAAGCCATATGCTACTACAAAATGATAGGTGGTAGAATGAATGATGCCTAAGCCATGTGTGGTTGAGAGATGTATGTAGTATGCACATATGGTTACATAGGCACAACGATCAGAGGTACAAAAGGTTGGATATGCTATACAGGCTACACAAGCTACATGGGTTGAATAGGCTATGATAGGATGACGAAGGGTAGGCTAAAGGGGAAGCTAAAGGACAGAACATCATCTTGATGCATCTACTACGTCTTGTGGATTTCCATCATAGATGTTGACCTAGGTGGAAACATAAGGGGGTAAGACATCAATGTAGCAAAAGTAGAGGCTATCTACTGGAATGAGGCATAGAGCAAGTTGTTCTACTTAGATTGAGCCTCATATTTTCTATGTTGAAGAGGCTCTTTGTAGTTCATCCCTCTATCACTACTCATGTTATGGATGAGGTTGTCTAGCATCCATTGATAGTCTTTTGTGAGTGGCATAAATTCAAAATCAAAAGGGAACCATTCCCTTCCATTGTGATGGAAAATTTCATAACTATGTTTGGCATGCATTTCTTGATAATCCAAAGGAAAACCTATCTAGAGCTTTACACAAAAAAAGTTACATTGGTCATTGTTGAGCACCATAACCTTAGGAGGTAAAACACCACAAAATTTTGAGCTTAGTACTTGTCCAACACCAAGCGGGTCCCTAGGACTCCCAGACGACCACAGCTACATTTGCTGTCAAACATGGCAACTTCGAAGATTAGATGCTTAATTTTCACTAAGTATGCAATTCCAGCGTATACGCCCAGCATACATTCTTAGCGTATATGCTCAAATTCTTAGCATATACGCCCAACGTGTATGCTCAAATTCACAACATCTATGTCCAGCGTATACGTCTAGTGTACACGCCTCACATGTACGCCTAGTAGGTACAATAGATGCATACGCTTGGCATGAAACCTCCAAAGATGGCATGAAAATAGCACTACAGAGCGAGATTTGGCACAAGGCAGCAACCTTCAGCGTATATGCCCCAGCATATATGCCCAGCATCCATCAGTGTATACGCCCCAGCGTATATGCCTAGCATCCACCAGTGTATACGCCCAGCGTATATGCCCACAGTCTATGCTCGCTGCAGACAACATATACGCCCAACATATACGCTCGGCAAATGCAACATATTGTACACTTGTAAATTTTACGCTCTTGCACCCGGTCAACACGCCACGTGTCTCCCAACCTGAGTCCGCCGTCAAAACCCTGTATAGAAGCCCAATTTTTGATGAAATCTAGGATGGTTGGAAAATTCCTAGAGCACACCAGAGAGTAGAGATGCTGAGAACCAGAGCACAAAACCTCTTATGTTGGACAACCCTGTACGCTGAGCATATAGCCTCATATGCTATGCTTACAGTGTGAACCGGCCACAATCATCCCTGCATCCACCAAGGCTTTTCGTCTGCCTTGTGTTCCAATCACAACTGCATTAGACCGGTGCATTGTACTTTTATTCTGTAATTCCATTGTTACATTTTCTTCCTACAATTGCTTACAGTTTGCATTAATTCTTGCATGTATTCTGTTTACGCTTGTTTACATCTACACTCTATCCGCATCATTTACGTTGTTTATGCTCTGATTTATGCCCATTACACCGTTTACGTATAACCCAACGTATAGCATTTCGGTGTACATTCAGGTACTCTACCTTTGTTCATTCCAGCTTGCCCTCAGGTGAAGGTAGGGTCTTCTATGCGTGTCCTGCAATCCCATGGCCTCTGTTTCCTTCCAGTCGTAGACCGACAATTTCAGACGATACATAAATTGGCGCTAGAAGAAGAGCCTGAACCTAAAACCTTACCTGCACGCATCCCAGTGTTTACGCTGCTAAGCGTTTACGCCATCGAACACACGTTGATTCCTTCTGAAACCTTCCCTGCGTTTATCCTGTGTAATCTAAAACCTCATCTGTCAACTATCCAGCGTCTACGTTGCTGATCAGCGTTTACGCTGCCCAGATCAAAACTCACCCTCTGTAAGTCTTCTAGTGTCTATGTTGTCAACCCTACGTGGACTTTGTCTGTAGAACTCCCAGCATCTACACTGCATGATTTACACCGCATATAAAACCTTGTTTTCGCTCCTGACATATGCCACCGCAAAGTTTACACTGCACATTTTTACACTGTAGACTTGTCTACGTTGCCGTCTCTTTACGCTACGCTTTTTACGTCACAGATTTTATCTACACTGCATACTTTCTCTGAGATTCTGTTTACTCTACAAACTCTTTTACGCTACTGTTCATTTATACCACACTTCATACGCTGTAATCCTGACGCTGTATACGCTTCCTAGTGTATACACTACACTCCTTATGCTGTTGACTTGTCTACGCTAACCTTTTATGCTCCATCCCTATATGCTGTCTATGCTGATGTTATACGCTGGACGTTGAAGTGTATACACTGCACGTTACCGCCTAAGTTTATGCTGTACTAAATACACTAATTTCACACTATGTCATACACTAATTTCACACTGTGTCATACACTGTAAAGACCACCGCTGCAACTGCTCAAGTCACCGACGTTGTAGGCACCATGGCTGTCCAACAGTCCATCATTCCACAGCCGACAATACAACCCATAGCGAGGCCCTGCCAGTCCCTAAGGTTGCAAGGGAGGAACCCAACCTCTAACATTATAAACCAGGACTAGTACAACTTCATATGTGTGAAGATACAAGTTGGTCTGGCAGTAGATCGAGCCAAAATAGAGGTGAAGAGGCAGTATGAACTCTTCTATAGGAGGGGACGCGAGTTCATCCCTTCCCCACATGATATAATCCCTGTGCCAGAATAGTACTCATAGCTCATCACATGACTCCTCCTGCAAAGGAGTCAGTCGTTGGATCAGCCTGCAGTAGATTTCCAACTAGAAGAGGAGGACGAGTTTGCTGCCCAATCCGAACACGAAGACTCCTATCACATCCTCAGTCCACAAACCCATATCAACCCCATGCTTCACCTAGCCACAGGGGAAGTCATGCCCCTCCAACCCCTCAGGTTTACCTAGGCATAAGCACCTCCACCAGAAACATATGTGCTAGTTCATGTTCGTCTGGTAACTAACCTACAATTCAGCATACTCCCTCTCGCTATCATCCCCACTGCGGCAGCAGGCCCATCCTCGCAAGCACCACACCCACACAGTAACACGGGAGCCACCTTCTCGCCTCAAGTGATAGGGATGCCACATGTGATACCAGCATCCATGTCAGCCCACTACATCCCCCACATCCAAACGTACGGGGCCCCTTCCACCGCCATAACCTAATAGGGGGTTCCTGCACAAAACGTGATCGCTCAATGGGCGGCGATGGATGTGCCATCACATCAACCCTCTTACCACCACGTGCCACCCCATATGATTCCACTAGCCAAAATTCCCCAACTACAGCTGCAACCGCAATAACAACAACCCCTCACCTACAATGTGTCGCCCCTGGTACCACACACTATAAACATCCCACAAGCACCACTGCCGACTACATAGCTTTCAGCCTTTCAGCCTACCATTCAATAGTCCAACCTATACAACGTTCCACACCCCCAAGTTGCTATGTCACCTAGTTTGCAAGACTGGGTAGATGCCAAAAAATTGATGTAAGAATTAACTGACGAGGTAAAGCACCTCAAAACGGCTGCCGACGGAGAGCTGAAAGTAGTAGACTTCTACCACGATGACCCCATCAGCCCTTCTGTCCCACCTCTGACCTTGCCCAAAGGTATATCCTTGCCAAAAATAACTAAATATAACAGGGATATGGAACCCAATGCTCACTTAATAACGTTTAGGTTAGAATGCGCATTACTCCAAGCATGGCCACATGCCATTTTACGAGTATTCCCTATGTCTCTCACAGGGAGAGCACTCGATTAGTATCGGGCCTTGCCAAGGAATTCTATATTTTTCCTTGGAATAGTTGTTACATCAGTTCATAACCAGGTTCAAATATAACTTGAAACCTGAGGCGACATTGGACAGCCTTATAGCACCGCTTGAACCTGTACAAAAATTCATTCAGAGTTGGAGTGCCGCTCTCAATGAGCTACACGAGCCAATCTCACAGACATATCTACTCACAATTCTAAAGGGGGTTGTTAATGACTTCTTCAAATCTAAATTGTACTATCTTAATGCGTGTAATCTTAACCAAGCCTTTGTACAAATCAAAAATATAGAAGAGGTAGCTCAAAATAGCCATGACCCCGCATACTTAGTCTTCAAAAATCAACATAGTAAAAAGGATAAAGAGAAGGCTAAGGCAAGTATAGCGGCAATAGCAGAAACGCAACAACCAAACAAACCACCAGTAGCCCCTACTAACTATACTAGACCTACTCTAGTCACTACACCAGAATCATCATCATCGCAGAGCCCAACACAAAACTGTGCGAGAAATTTTGAGAGGAAAGAGCCTTCTCAATATACGTTGTTGCCTATGAAGCCATCCCAGCTATTCGATCAACTAATGAAAGCTAGATTAATGAAACATAAATAGTTATCCCCTATGGCCATCTAGAGACACGATCGGTTCTGTCAACTCGTACAGAATCCAAGCCTAGTGACGCCGGATGAGCCTCCAGTGCCCAAAGGTTTTAGAATGGATCACTTCTGCAATTATCATCAACGTAATGGGCATGACACGGATTACACTTTCACACTGAAACAAGACATACAGCGAATGATCGATGAAGGAAAAATCACCAAAGAACCACAGAACCAGGCTATGGAGGTGTATAAAGACCCTCTGAACACCAAAGATGCGTTGTACGTTATCAATACAATCTACCTTGATGCTGAACCCGCCATACCCAGCATTAACACCGTCTACCCTGATTATAAACAATAGACACCTAACAAACCATTTGTAGTTCATGTTCCTCCTACTCCATCCACATCCATGCCTCAAACATTATCCACCCCGCAAAAATCATACGGAGTGCGCATACCTCCTGCTGTCACTACCCTGAATCTATCAACCCCTCCCACTCAAACTACCACTTTCATAGTCCGAGTGCTGCCCATAGTTGCAATAGCAGAAGTCCAACCTCCACCTACACAAACCCCATACGTTGTTAGGAAATCCGCAAGTCCTAATGTTTATCAAGCCTCCACCTCACAAACGCAAGGAAAACCTACCCCTGACGTCATTAGGATGCCTGGCCAGCCTTCTGCTTAATCACACCCAACTGTCCAACCCCAACCCTACCTGCCTCCATATGTGGTATGGATCCCAAGGGAACCCAAAGCATCAAGACCAGCTCCACCTCCACGCCACATACGAGAACGCTTAGCAGATAAGCTTATGCGTGAACGCTTGGAGAAGGAGCATCAACGGTTAACTGTAAGGCCATCTAAACCCACTCCACTTAATGCCGTACCCATGACGCAACCCAACAGTCAACCAAGCACAGGGAACGAGGGTGAACCATCCAAAAAACATGACAAGTCTAAAACAATGGCTCCGAGCAAAAACGACGAACCAACAAAGCATGAAATAAAATTGTTGGGGCCAATCGACCCAATCACCACTGATACAAACGCCCCCAGTAGTAGAGACTTGGCAATGTCTTTAACACAAGTCACACAAGAAATCAAGCAAAATAACACTTCGCTAAGCTTGTATGACTTGATTTTTACATCCCAAACACATCGTGAAGCTCAGGTCTGTATGCTAACATCCATCCCAGTAAGCGAGAACTTGCCCCCAAACGAACCATCCATTCATGCTGTGATGTACTCGCCCCAAGGGTTAACGTCCAAACCCCTAAGCTTTCACAATGATAACATTAAAATGGATAAGAAGACAGGGGAGGTAACAATAGCTCCCATGTTCATAATGATATGCATAAATTAGTTCAAGATACATAGGGTCAACGTAGATGATGGAGCTGCTACGAACATGGTACCATACCCCATCGTTGAACAACTAAGGCTGACGGAGTTAATCAGACCGACTGCAACTACATGTTTAAAATCATTCAGCGGGTCATGCGTGATGGTCAAAGGCATAGTGACCTTAGACTTCATAGCGGGGGACCATTTTCCCACGTTCGCCAATTTTGTTGTGGTTGACAAAATGCCGGGGTTCAACCTAATATTAGGAAGACCTTGGTTGGCCCAACTGAAAGCAGTCTCCTCCCCTATACATCAAGAAATTCACATACCTTATGAGGGTGGTGAAATCATCATACACAAGGAAGCGGCTACACCTATTGTTTCATCACACATGAACATGGACCAAGGCTCAGAGGTTGAACTCGAAAAGCCTAGTCAAAATGACGTAAATGAAAAACAACCAGTAGGCAGTAATCCAAATCCATATAAAATAGAAACGCCTACACCTAACACCATACATACACCTTTGCAATTAGAAACTAATGCAGAACTCACAACAAATACTGAAACATCTAAAAACACTGACACAGAAGCCATTCCATCAGACGTCCCTTGGGCTGAATTACCATTCAACATAATCAGCGAAGGGGATGCTGAATACAGAATCATACCCATTGACACATCGCCTAACATTAAAAAGAAAAAAATTAAAAAATCCCTAAAACATTAAACTACCGCATGTCTGAAACAACGTTAAACTACAACTAGTCCGAAATGACGTTAAACTACAATAGATAAAAAAAACGTTAAACTACAATAGATCAAAAAAAAAAAGTTAAACTACACTCCCTGTCCATAAAGATGTTAAACTATCATGTCCACAATGACATAAAACTAGCCACGATCAAAAATGGTCGGTCAACTGAGGAGCCCATCCATGTTATCCGAAATGTTACTTGTTTACAATGGGGCCCGAAATGGCCTTAAACTACACATGGAGGCCCGAAATGGCCTGAAACTATGCATGGAGGTCCGAAATGGCCTTAAACTATGTAGTGGGGCCTGAAATGGCCTTAAACTACACATGGAGGCCCAAAATGGCCTTAAACTACTCATGGAGGCCCGAAATGGCCTTAAACTATGCAATGGGGCCCAAAATGGCCTTAAACTATGCATGGAGGCCCGAAATGGCCTTAAACTATGCATGGAGGCCTAAAATGGCCTTAATCTAGATCACAGACTTGTACTTTGTTTCTCCTCTTATAATTACATCTGCATATTACACTTAGAAGAAATGAAAAAATAAACCAAAATATTTTACATTGTCGTGTCGTGTGTGCAATCAAACTCAAAATCAACAAAAAATATTTATACATGCAATGCTATATAATTATAAGTGTCAATTGTTTCCGTTTATCTTAAAGTTTTCGAGTTACAATTCCCGTATCAATTTGAGTTAGCATAGTTCCAAAGACAAAACTAAAAAAAAAAAGCTAAGCATTTGGGATAGGAGGATCATCCCCTTTAGATTCACCGACGTCAGGGGCCCCTGCTCCACTGGGGCCAGCCTCTTGAGCATCATCACCACCTTCATCCTGAAAATACAAAATGAGACAACCAATATAAGAATAAGAGAGCATCAAAATTTCAAACATTCTTTAGAAAATCAATTCCACAATGACAAAATACTTACCATAGGAGATCTCCCCAAACCAAACTCCAATCGACGAAGGATTTCCTCCTCCGAAACACTAGTCCATTCTGTCTCATCAAGGCCTAGGTCAATGTCTGCCAAGGCCTTTCCCTTGTCAATAGCCAACCAGATAGGACGTTTCAAAGGAAATTCACCCATAGTAACTTCCCCAGAAGCAGTGGTAATAACCCTCTTAGGAGATTCCATCTCAACTATGTTGTTCTCCGCAAAAGTATCGAACGCAGAACATAAGCCCAAACCCTCTACGAACATCTCAAGTTGTCGTTTCTCTATAGAAACTTCTTTCAATGATCTCTTATAGTGGTGCTTATGATTCTTCTCATCTTGGCCCCACTTACGCACCTTGGAGGCAATTGCCTTCCAATCCTGGCACTTCAGATTCAATAGGTCTATTTGGGCTTTACGTTTTGCGAACCTTCGAGTTAGTGACGCATGGCGATTTAACAAGTTTCAATATCTATTGTACGTAATCTCGGACGTTCGCCAAGAACTATCACCTGCTAATCGGGAAGAAGTGAATTCATAATGAGCTTTGAGGTCGTCACGTTCGATTGATAACTCGGAGATTTCCTTCTCCTTTGTCTGGATCTGCAACCATAGTTGTTCGATGGATTGCCTACAGGTCCACACCGACTTGGCGTTATGAACAAGGCTTTCCACCACCTCATTGTAAACTGGCCTTGGTACCTGTTCCACTTCTGGGGGTAGGGTAGGCAAATTTTCGATGCTAATTACCTCAGAAGGATCCCACCTCAACTTGGCACCTATGCGTATGAAAAGATCAAACATTAAGACAACAGAAACAAGGCGTGACACTCTAAAATAGAAAATCATTTAAAAACATTATACCTATATTTGGATGGACCTCCTAAATTCATTCGACAACCTCTTCTATGATCCTAGCCACAAAATCCATCTTACTTGGCATTTTCGTCCAAGTAAATGGCTCACGGGTGCGGGATGAACTAACCTCAGCGGTCCTCTTAGGAGGAACCATCTTCATAGGTACATCCAAGCGCACCATCCTGGTTTCGCTCCCTTCATCTAAAAAAAATGAAAATATGAAAATAAAATACCATAGAAATGACAAATAACAGGGCAAGTTGAAATAAGATAAAAAGAAAACATACCACACTCCTCATCACCTTTTGGAGGATCGCCTAAATCTAGATTCCCCTGAAGAAAGCTGTGGAACATTTGTTCGATACCACCCTGGTCATCCAATGGCTTAGTTTCTGTGGTGTTCTCCTTTAATTCCTCTGTTCCTCCTCCCTGATCCTTATCCACATTTTCCTCTTCATTATTCCGTTCCGTGTTGGTCTCCTCCTCCTCCGTAATGGTTTCTAGCACCTGCTTCCTCACTTCTCAAATCAAGCCAAAGACATTAGTGACATGTAAGCAATTGAAGAAAGAATTATAAACAAGATGAAAAGAATAAAATAATAAGCTGGCAAAGTCTACATACCGAGCATCTTGAATCTTATGCGCTTTACTTGTGGCTCCCTCACATTAGAAGCTTCCTTAGCTACGCGTTCGTGTCTCTTTAGCTTTGTTTTGGCCTGGCCCACGGTTTCTTTAATAACCCATTCAGCTCTTCTTGTAGTGAGGGGCATATCATCTGGCTCTAACCCTAGACTATCGTGAGTATGGATGGAGGTACTCGATGATCCCCCGGTCGTAATAGACACAGACTCATCGATGCCTTCAGGCGCATCTTGGGACTTGGTTGTATCAAACAAGTGGTTGATCCACGGGCGGGATAGTTGACCCCGATCCCATAGAACAAACTTGTTACCTGCGTAGACTACCAAAAACTCGGTGAAGTGATGAAGGTAACCAGCAAAGAAGGCAAAGGTAAAGTGGGATTGTGCCTCGACATTCGAGCCTGACAACAAAAATTCAGCCCGACAACAAAACTTCAGCCCAGTTATAGCGCACGCCAGTTTCCAGGATAGTTTGGATAATGCGCACCACCTCAACCCCAAGGCTCCATACCTGAGAAAGGGTTTTGGGAAATACCCATGCCCTAAATAGAGGATACAGCTCATTTACCTCCTCAACCTTTGCCTTCCCCTGCATCAGGAATTCCTTGGCACCCTTGGCCAGGCCCAACCAGTTCTCCAACTTGGACACCGTATGGAGCCCTTTATGAGCTTTGTCTAAAATTACACTTATGCCATCTTCTAGTACCCTAAATAAGTTTGAAAAGAATTTTGGAAACAGATGGAAAACTACCTTAACACCCTTAATCTGGGTGCTATTGTAGGAGACAGACTCATTAAAAGAATCCACAATCCCAATCATTTCCCCTATTGATACATCCAGACTTGGGGTCATGAAGAGCTCCATAAGGCCGACATTTTCCAAGTAGCGAACAATAGATGACGAAGCATGGTTGCGTAACCATTTTTGGGCCTTAGTCACCTCCCTGAACTTCATTGACAGTGTTGTCTCAGTTCGCTCGGTTGTGATAGGATCCCCACCAGGAGGTGCATCAACTACAAACGCAATGTAAGATTGTCATATCAGTATAACTCTCGGCAGTTAAAACATGTTAGCACATCCAAAAGACATTGTCATTTACCTCCCGTAGTAGACTTGGATGTGCTGCCTGAACCAGAGTCATGAGGGAAAACTGGCCCCCGGTCCAACCAATCTTTATCCAGCCATCCACGAGTTTGGCACATTGCTAATGCTCTAGAGAATCGTTGGTGAAAATAGATGATATCCCCCTTCATTAGACCTAATACAAATTTACAAAGGATGAGACCCACCATAAATGCCTCTAGAGCGGTACGAGTTAAGGCAAGCCCATCATCTTCGACACATATTCCGTCTGCATTAACTTTTGGCTTACAAACGAAAGGATGTCAAAACTGAGGCAAATGCCAAATGACGAAAAGAAGCAATAAACTTGAATGGTCCTACCTGCCCACTTGGTACACTGTGTCAGGAGGGTTCTGGAACAATGTGTGTGTGCGCGCGGCTAAGAATAAGGTGTTGTCAAGGTAGTCCTGCCCTCATGGTAATCGGGCCCACACGCACGCTAACGGGCATGTGGACCTGGGCCCACGGGCAGAACCATCCTCATTCATAAGCTACCCCTCGTCGATGTCTTCCATGAAGACAACAACACCCTCCGCGGCTCCTGGTAGCATTGCCTCAAGTATGCTCCACGCCACCAGTTCATTCAGGTGTGACCAGATAACTACTTCAAAATTGTCCAGTATGGAGGACAAGAATTTAGATGCACCTTCTCTGAACCAAACCCTGTTGTGATCCACGGTTAGGTCCGGGGTATGCTCATCCAACTCCATGGGGCCAAACCATGTTAGCACCTCAACAAGCTCAACCATGAGAAGAAAAGGCTTGGTGTCCCTACAAACAACAAGAGTACCAACGTAAAATCAGCCATGCTTCAGAACAACGCAAAAAATGAAGGTTCACATCGTAGGCTGACACTTGGAAAAATTTTCTAACTATTAACGCTCAGCGTATATGCTGGTAAACCTAGCGTAGACGCTACCAAAATCTGTTAATGCTCAGCGTATACACTGCTATACCTAGCGTATATGCTGTTGAAATCTGTTCACGCCCGACGTATACATTGCTTGACCCAGCGTATACGCTGACAACTAATTATTTACACTGAAACCAGAACCTCTTACGCTTAGCGTATAGGCTAAAGAAACCCTCAGTGTATACACCACAGAAGTGGCTAGCATAAATTGTCTACGCTAGACACTGAAAAAAAATAGTTTATGCCAGAAACATGACAAACAGATCTACGCTGTGTCATACTTGAAAAGACAAACTGTGTACGGTCAGTGTATACGTTGAAGGAACCCTCAGCATATACGCCATCACAGCGTATATCATCTACGCTGATGAAATAGAAGGCTTACGCTGACAAAATAGAACTTCGTGCATAGAAAACTTATTACACCGTACAGTCTATAGCGTATACGCTAATACAACCATCTATGCTTTGTGCAAGAAAAGTGATCATGCTATGCATTGAAAACACATTTACGCTATGATAGTATACGCTAACCCGACCTTACGCTGCGAATTTACGCTCGGCGTATACGCCGAAACCCTCCATGAGACTATCTACGCTACGAAACATGCATAAGAAAACATAACTAACAGAGGCAGATTCAGAGCCTACCTGTGTGATGATCCAAGCCATGAAGGAATCCTTAGCTGGGGCAGGCACTGCAGCATGGCTTCGCTCTCCTCTGCGAAGGTCAAGTTAGGACTCTTCCTCCCCTGCCCTTCCGCCTCCTTGCCTCTGCCTATCTTGGCTTCTATGCTCGGATTGATAGCTTACGCTGAGCGTTGAAACTCTGTACGCCTACGCTCGACCTTCTACACTCGACGTCTACGCTGGGGTTTAGTCAGCGTCTACGCTAGGGTTTAATCGATCGACGTCTACGCTCGAGTTTGGGTTTATGCTTATGCTAGGTTTCGTAGTTTACGCTTACGCTCGCTTAGTCGCTTACACTCAGAATGCAATGTAACAAATGAAGCTTCCCTACCCCCCCTTTTATAGCGCTTTGCCATCACTGATGCCACCGCTTACACCGCCGCCTCCCAGTTTGCTACTTTTTGCATTTTTACTCATTTTTTGCTGAAAATTTGCTCAAAAATAATAAAAAAACAGAAATTACTACATCCAGGTTCCCCTGTGAACCCCATTTTGGACATTTACGCCGAACATTCCAGCATAAACTGCCATTACGGCCCAGTATGGCCTTAAATTGCCACATACAGACCCATTACGGCCTGGTATGGCCTTAAACTGCCATGCGTCCCGGTGTGATGATAATCCACCATCATATTGTACACATAATCTAAAATTACCAAAGAATGTAGAACGATGCCCATTAGCTCATTCGGCCCTCTGTTTATTGGTAGGAGCAAGCCTGATGGATGGCCAGCATTTAACTGCACCGTTAATCATTGAAGGACCATATGGTAAAATTACAAGAGATATTAACATAAACCTCATCCACTTAAGTTCATCAACGGATGACGCAACCATCGCCTCAACACAGCAAACAATAGACAACTACAAAGACATGACAAAATCCCTCGACATAGAAGCCGAAAATATCACCAAAGACCCGTTGATCGAAACCCCCATAACCATGCAAACAATTAAAATACTAAAATTAAGCACATTACTAAAACCGCACCTAGCCAAAAACATTGAGGACGTGCTTAGGGAAAATATAAAAGCATTCGCTTGGTCTTATACGGACATGCCCGAACTAGATCCCCGAATTGTCCAGCACAACATTATCCTTGACCCAAAATTGAGACCAGTAAAACAAAAGGCACGAAAGGTTAAACCCAAAGTGGCATTGGCAGTTTGTAATGAGATCACCAAACTTTATCAGGCTAGCTTCATTCAAGCTGTTGATTACGCTGAGTGGGTATCCAACATGGTCATTGTTCCGAAGAAGAATGGAAGCATTCAGTTATGCATTGACTTCCGAGATTTAAATGTTGCAACCATAAAAGATGATTTTCCTCTACCCAGCATTGATCAACTTGTTGATTCAACCACTAGGCATGCACTGTTATCTTTTAGGGATGGCTTCTCGGGATACAATCAGATACGCATCAACCTGGAGCATCAGCTTCAGACAACCTTTATGACACCATGGGGAACCTTCTGTTACACAATGATGCCCTTTGGTCTCAAAAACGCTGGGGCCATGTATCAAAGAGCAATGACATTCATCTTTAGTGATTACATGTTACACTCGCTCAACGACTATGTAGACGACATTGTGGTTAAGTCCAAAACATCAGAACAATATGTACAAGACCTTGACCTGGTATTAAAATGTTGTTTAAAGTATGAATTGAGACTCAACCCAAAAAAATGTGTCTTCGGTGTCAAGATAGGAAAAATGCTTGGATTTATAGCCTCAGAAGCAGGGATACAAGTAGACGCCGATAAGGTTAAAGCCATAACAAACCTAAAACCACCAGGCAACCTTACCGAACTTCGAGGTCTACAAGGTAGATTATAGTTTATTAGGCGCTTCATAGAAAAATTGACAGACAAACTAAAACTTATGAACCACCTGTTACGCAAGAACGTCCATTTTGAATGGTCTTCATAGTGTCAAGAAGCATTTGATAACATTAAAACGACACTTGCCCGATTACCCACGGTTTATCCACCTCAAAACGATAAACTGTTTTACATCTACCTCACTACTTCAAATTCATCAATTGGGTCTATGCTTTGCCAGAAATAAGATGACGGAACCAAATTCCTTGTGTATTACTTAAGCCATGCATTAGTTGCCCACAAGGAAAAGTATAACGACGTGGAGAGGTCCTGTTTAGCTTTGGTCTTTTCTTTGAGAAAATGGCAACATTACCTCTTCCGTAACTGAGTTAATATAATTTGCAAGGACAATGTGCTCAGGGCCATCATAGGAAACATTTATGAAATGAGTTGAATAGCCTGCTGGAAAGCCATGATAGCTGAATTTGACCTGCACTACATAGCGCAATCATCATTCAAAGGTCAAGCCATAGCAAATCAAATGGCCACGTCACCAACGAGCGATCAAGCGATAATAGAGCTAGAATTCCCAAATGAGAATATAAGCAAAATAGATATAGTGCCCAACGACTACGATGTCATTCTAAACTTTGATGGAGCATCCACCTCTCGAGGGGGAAGTGCAGCCGCTGTCATCACCTATCCCTCCGAGGAGATCCGACCCTTTGCTTATCGTTTCAACTTTCATTGTACCAACAACACAGCAGAGTATGAAGGTCTCCTTAGAGGTCTCGTGGTAGCATTGGATCTAGACATCACATGGCTTGTGGTCAAAGGAGACTCACAACTAGTCATAAACCAAGTCACAGACGTCTATACATGTAAAGCCAAACATTTACAACCATACTGCAACCTAGCAAAACACCTAACGAGGCGATTCGAAAACATTGATGTGCAACACATCTCTAGAAATGACAATACCATCGCAGATGCACTAGCCACCTTGGCATTAAACGTATTACCTAACATGTTCCACACATTGTCAAGCTCCATAACCAGTTGTGCAGAACCAATAACCGATACTCTTGACACGCTGCCGATCACATCTGTTAGTACGATACGCATGATAGAATGGTATGATGACATAAAAGAATACCTTCTACATGGCGAAACACCATGACATCTAATAAATGCACAAAAGGATGCAGTACGAAAATGTTTTAAGCAATATACCCTAGTAGGGGACACGTTATGTCGTAGATCCTATGAAGGCATATTGCTAACATGCATCAATAGTACCGATGCCCAAGCCATTGTCGAACAAGTACACGACAGACTATGTGGAGGACACATAGAGCCAAAAGCCATGGCAACAAAGATCAGATTATTAGGCTATTATTGGCCACACATGGAATACGACTGTCTCTTCAAGGTCAAAACATGTAGTACTTGTCAAAAACATAGCAATCTAATACATGTTCCACCAAATGAGTTGCATACAGCGCAAATCACGTGGCCCTTTCAAAAGTGTGGATTGGACCTTATTGGTCTGATAACATCTTCATCTTCTGCAGGGCATAGCTTCATCATAAACCCAACAGAATATTTTACGAAGTGGGTAGAAGCTGCTCCCCTTCGAAAAACTACATCTAAACATGTATGCAACTTCATTCTCGAAAACTTTGTAACCTGCTTTGGCATTCCCATAACAATCATCACGGAAAATGGGCCACAATTTAGCAGTGTTAAGACCAACACCTTTTGTAAATATCTAGGGATCAAACACTCGTTTTCATCCCCTTACTATCCTCAGAGCAATGGGCAAGTAGAGGCGACAAACAAAACGATTATTACAATACTCAAAAAGATGCTCATCCAAAGCAAGAGAAGATGGCATGAAAAATTGATATACGCATTGTGGGAATACTGTACTACACATCAAACTTCAATAGATAAAACACCATATAGTCTTGTTTACGGTTTAGAAGTTGTCTTACCTTTGGAATTACAGGTACCATCTTTAAGGATAACACTTTCCGGACTCCTTGACGACGGGCAAAATAATGATCTGTGCATCATTAACCTCGACTTGGTGGAGGAAGATTACATACGTGCCCTTGATCAGATCGAATGGTATCAAAAACAACAACGGCAACGACATTGGCACGATACCCATAAGTGCCCTATCAAGGAAGGTGACCTTGTACTTAAGGTAGTTCAAGAACACGCAGACAAATTCTCAGCCAACTGGGAAGGGCCTTACTTGGTCATTAAAGCATTTGACAACGGAGCATTCAAGCTTGGTGATATGGAAGGGAATGAGTTTTCCAATCCAACCAATCACTTGTTCCTAAAACCATTCTACATTTGCGTACAAGCTCAGGTAGGTGCGAGTCCTAGAGTCATGACTTTAAATTCATACCACACAACAGTCCTGGATCATGACTTAAAACTGATACCACAGACAGTCCAGGAATCATGACTTAAAACTAATACCATAGCATAGTCCTGGATCATGACTTAAAATTGATACCACAGACAGTCTAGGCATCATGACTTAAAACTGATACCACAACACAGTCTTGGATCATGACTTGAAACTGATACCACAAAATAGTCTTGGATCACGACTTAAAACTAGTACCATAGCTCGTCTTGGAATCATGATGATAAACTGATACCACACAGTATCCGCAGTGATGATAAATTAACACCCGTCCTTGGAACTATGTTATCCCTTCCTACGATCATGTCTAAAGAAGGGATTCCTTTGATGTTGAGGAGGTCTCTCACTACTATTTGCAATAGTAGCACAAGTAACATTCGTGGGTTTTTGCTATGGTGTAGATACTTCAGGAACAATTGGTAGCGATGTAGAAGGAGGAAAAGGATGAGAATGTTGAAATTTAGGAGAACTGTAAGGTACACAAGGTGGTGGTTGTGTTGAGGAAATGGGTTGATAGTATTGAGGAAAATGATAATGCGGCAAGATATAGTATGTTGACCCAGTTGGGGAAACAAAATGTTGGACTTGATAGGCATTTGGATTCAAATGATACAAAGGGTATCTCCAGTTTAGGAATGGCTTCCCCCCCCCCCCTGACTGGGATTTTTACCACTATGATTGAACATGATATCTCTGTACAAACTCTAGGTGTAACATGCTTCAACAATGCTCATATAAATGTAACAAGATTGGGAATTATCCCTTGGGATGATCATATAGGAAAATGTTACATTCATACATATGATTGACCATTGAGCTTTTATTTTCTTCATCCTTTCTTTCTGATTGTCTAATGATATTTTGTCCTGCTTCTCGAGTTGTCAAAACTTTATCTCCAATAATATTGATATATTCTCCACACTTTTTATGCATCCATTCCAAAATCTTATTGATATTTGCCTTGATTTCATCTAATGATTGTTGTACTATCAAATATGGTTCTTCCTCCTTGAGATAGGTTGATTTCTTCCTTTATGATTATGGACCTCTATTAAGTTGAT
Source organism: Gnetum montanum (assembly GCA_015680685.1). Taxonomy (NCBI): domain Eukaryota; kingdom Viridiplantae; phylum Streptophyta; class Gnetopsida; order Gnetales; family Gnetaceae; genus Gnetum; species Gnetum montanum. Next base: position 225,949 of record MNCI01038012.1, read on the forward strand.
ATTTTGGTCTCGTTGATGTTTTTCAATACTCTCCCATCTAGCCATTTATCTTTCTTCTTTTGCTACCTACTTAATAAGCTCTTGGAATTGATGGGTTCGTAGTTCATATAGTTGACTTTGGGCATACATCCCTAGGGTTTCTCTTGTTGCATCACGAAGCCCATCAATGATATGGTACATTAGGCTTTCCTCAAAGAACTCATGGCCTAGAAAGTTGTTTAATAGTGCATAATATATTTCTAAGGCCATGTCCAAGGGTTCATGTTGTGCTTGTTTCCACTCTTGGATTTGTTTCCTCAAGGCTGACACTCTTGCGTAGGTTTGATATCTTTCGTTAAAGAGTTCTACCATTGTTGGCCAACATCGTATTGAATTTGGTTCTAATGATCTATACCATACTTTTTCATGGCCAATGAGTGCCATAGGAAAGAGCTTGAGTTTTTGCCAACCATTATCAATGTTGTTCCATGCACAGGCATCGTATAAGGCTTGTAAATTCTATTGCAGATCTAAGTCATAGCCTCCTGAGAAATTGGAAAAGTTGTTTAAATCGAGCCTGGGTAGGCAGCTCTCTTTACGATGCCTATGGGAGATTCGAACATCTGTTTTAGGCTTGTAGTGGCTAGTAGGGATTCATCATCATCTAGTAAGTTATGATTTTGTGCATTGGGATGTTGTTTCTTTTGTTTATGTTTATAAGAAACCCTTACCTCGGATTGCGTAGTCCAATCTTCATTATCATATAATTCGATGGTTCCCCAATCAATTGCCTCACTAGATGTGGCATTATCGTAGCCTTGTAGGAGAGGCATGGTTGTGAGATTGTGTGTGAATTTGTATGTGAATTTTGTAATTATTTCTTTCTAAAAGATATATCGTTACTTCGTATATAGCCACCTTGTATGATATGATTAACCTAGATAACTAGCACCGTCCCTAGCAATGGTGCCAATGATGAGTGGCGAGGTACCCCTACACTCAACCATATGAATATGAGTGTTTCACGCACGATTGGGTCAAACTCCGTAGACGAACTACTTGTGGTATTTAGATAGTTACTCGTAGATCGTAGTTTGCTCTCTTCTCACCTGGACTAGTATTAGCTTTGTCATGTATGGTTTAGTCCAGAGTGAGGTGTATGATGTGTTCCTACACTAATTCTACTCCTAGGTATGATGGAAAATAATATTAACTAGGCTAGGAGAGAGAGAGGGTGAGAGAGAATCTAAACTAGCCTAAGTGTGATGAGCATCCATGCCTTAATCATCCATACACATCTTGGACCTCGTGCACAACTACCATTGGGATTACCAAGCACATGGCCTAAGTATGCTACTAGGTTACCAAGTAGTCACACTTAAATGCTTTTGATTAAGTTGTACTCATTCCACGTTACTAGGAGATAAGGGTATAGAGATATTATCTAAGAAAGTAATGAATAACAATAACAATAAAAATTAATTAATTAAATAATTAAGCTAAGCGAATGCTGCAATGATGAAGTAATCTTGATCTTTATTACCGGTCATGTGCATGTCCAAGAGCATCACATGCATGTCCAAGTGCGTCACACTCAAATAAGGATGCCATACAATTACAATCATCACACTCTGGGCATGCATTGGGAGAAAGGGTTGAGAAGAAAAACTGATAGAAAGTCCCTAATTTAGCACTAAGAGCTAAAATCAAAACTTAACACACAAAACTCCAATCTGCCTACCTCTTATTTATAGATGAGAAGACATGTTGCAATATCGTGTACATGATATCGCGTCTAGGCTGTGATATCGCATCGGCTATGATATCATGTACGTGATATTGTGTCAGCTATGATATCACGTACGTGATATCACAGCCAACAACACCCAACTCATCACACATCCTGAACATGTACTAACATTCTTGGGTTACTAAGTGTTTCATTGTTGAGTGTACTAAGAGATTCACTATTGGGAATACCAAGCATTCATACATTTTTTCTCAAAATCAATCTACTTATGTGAATGGACTAATTGCAATTGAATAAAAATAATAAACTACTTACATGAAAGGTAAATAAACACTCAAAGTAAATTGCATGAATGTAAATTAGAATGATAATCAAGGTGTTACAATGGATAGAACAAAGTTCAATTTTATTGTTTCCATGTAAGTTTGTCTAGGTACATCATGCACTCATGGAAACTCAATACACTTCACTGAATCCACCTCGTGGGTACTCAAAGGAAAAATCTCTAACTTCTATGGTATGAAGCTATAAGAGTTTGGCTAAGGAAATAACCAAAAGGTATCATAAATGCAATGGATATGTGCATTTGTATAGTCATTAATGAAGACTGCATCAATGTCGATGGTTGGCACACCCTAAGCTACATTGATAAGACTAACTAATTTATTATTCATCACATATCGAAACTAAATCTAGATGACTATATGTATCCTTAGGACATATAGCTAACATAAAACTTTGGTAAGACTCTTGATTTAGAAGCNGTTTTATGTTAGCTATATGTCCTAAGGATACATATAGTCATCTAGATTTAGTTTCGATATGTGATGAATAATAAATTAGTTAGTCTTATCAATGTAGCTTAGGGTGTGCCAACCATCGACATTGATGCAGTCTTCATTAATGACTATACAAATGCACATATCCATTGCATTTATGATACCTTTTGGTTATTTCCTTAGCCAAACTCTTATAGCTTCATACCATAGAAGTTAGAGATTTTTCCTTTGAGTACCCNGAGTCTTACTAATAGGCTAACATAGAATTATTTGATTATATATACCCTTAGGACATGGCTCACTTGGTTAGAACTTATGACTTGTGATCTACAAGTTATAAGTTCAATTTCAAAGGGTATGTTGAGATACATGCCACCTTGGGACATGGTAAATATATATGTTTAGGAAAACTCTTGAGAGGTTTAATTCCAAGGAAGTGTTGTTGGGGAAGGTCTTAGAACTCAAAATATTTTTTAACAATATTTACCCCCAAGACATATAGTCAAACTAAAATTAACTCAAGTCATAAGACCTACGTTTGAGTTTAGGTGCAACTACTCAAAAGAGGTTAGGCTTTTGTCCATCCATTGACCCTCCTAGGATTCCACCTTTGCTAGATGAACATTGAGCCTCAAGGTGATGATATTTTTTAGAACTTTATAACTTAATATTGCTAATGAGAATCAAACCCATAATTTACAAATTAAGAGGCTTATATCTAGGCTAACATCTCACATACTTTCAGACATATATACGCCACCAAGATGATGATGATGCACCCACAAGACATATAGCTAAAATGATACTTTCATAGTACGTATGACCTACAAACTAGATGTCACATGCTTGAATGAGTTGAGCAATGTCTCATTGATAAAAAGTCTTCCATATGATTATATTTTACTCAAATGTTAAATACCATTTTTATACAATTTTAAGCGTATTTGCCAACTAGTCAAGAAGAAGGTTTTAAAATAGATCTACACTAATGTGGAAGGTAAGAGTCAATTTTATTTATATCACATTAGAAATAATAAACTAGATGTGAAAAATCACTGTCTCCTAGTTGCTATTTCCATAAGTATCAAAATTCTATTAGCAACCTTTGCTTAAGTTCTCATCATCTTAGAATTGAAAGTGGAAGATGAATTCAACTCCCCCTAGAAGAAGGCATTTGTATGTTGTGCATATTAAGAGTCCTTGAAGTTAAGTTCCATGTGTTTCTTTCTTGTGCTATGATTACCCATTTGAGATAGCATTATACTGTTACAGTAAAAAAACTATATGATTTGTTTTTGATGCGCCCATTGGTGCTTGGTCAATTTTTAGAGTCTATGATTATGTTTCATGAAAATGTAATATTTCTCCAATAGATCCTATGTGTCTTTAGACTTGATAACACCTCATTTCATTTTATAATTTTTCTATTTTAATTATTAAAAAATCAAAAAGAAAACAAAAAGATTGTATCCCATTATTGTGCTCTTTATATGCATCTTCACATCTTGATTATATCTCATCCACAAGGATACTTTTCTTAATTAATGTTTCTAAATCTCATAATATGTACATTTTCATTGTCCCATAAATCTAGAGGACCTATAGACTTAATAAAATCAAGAGGTATATTGATCTAATAGCATCATGCATGTTCTACTTAAATCATATGAAAGTATTACATTAGGTACATGTCTAGGGAACATATTTTCAATAGTTTTAGGTTCCATACCCATTAATAAAATTTTTAATTTTTTTGAAGGTAAACCCATGATTTCAATTTTATTTTAAGTTTAAATATTTTTTCTCAATCTAAATATGCATATATTTATTTTTCATCTAATTATGTAACTATATTACTACATAGGCAAGATTAACAACAACAAGAATCAAAAGAGATGAGAGTGAAAAATGTTGTGGGAATATTATTTAGATAAATAATAGAGATGCAATAACATTGTGATTTTTATTTTATTTCTGTGAGGTAATCTAAACAATGAATTTTCATGAGTTTGTATGATATTGTTCATGCCACAAAATTAATGGAAAGATATTTGTGTGCTAATATATTACATTGTTCTCATGAAAGGTGCATATATATACCTTGCAAATACTTATTATACTAGAAATTGCATTATTTTACTCCTAAATTCATGTCATATGCAATGAAATAATATTCTTATGGAAAAATTAAGGGGATGAAAAAGTGCAATTAGTATTTTCTTTGTGCTGTAGCATTCAGTTATCATGGATGAATCCTCACCTCATGAATTGTTGGACGTCCAATATGATTTATCATTTTATCTACAACAGTAACATTTATTAAAAAAATTATTTTTTATTTTGAATGAAAATGAATGAACATCCATCCAAGAAGACAAACAAAAGTAACCAAATTGCAATGACAAAGCAAGAGAAAGAAATGATGATTGCACCTGAGTTAACTGTAAATGGTTATGGCCACTGATTGGCCAAGATTCTTATGCACCATGCTCCTAAATATGAGTCCCTATTCTTGTATGAATTTGGTCATAAAAAATACAAAATATAAAATTTATATGCCCTCCCTAGAAAAACATATGTAGTAAATAGCATAACTACACTGTTCAAAAATTGCATAAACTACATAGATAATCTATGTAGTCAATTTGACTAATGATAAATGGACATGGAATTTGGTGTGGATGTGAGGCTACATGTACAGTGTGTCCTCAGGTCATTTTGAAAGTTGGGTAAGAAANATTCATTTTTTGCCATTAATGTTGTAAAAAAGCATACAATTAGATAAACTTCTTTAACCAATGTTGAATTTTGTGTTTATTTTATTAATACAAAATTTTTTGTTAATTCTCAAAATGTAGATTCACAAGTTGGTAAAAAAAAATTGTGATGCCTTCTTCTAGTGATATTGATGCAACCAAGACACCTGATTTGGTCTTTCTTGATCATGTATAAGATTTATTGGTTGTTGATCTTTCATCAAAATATGTGTTCATTCATATTTTGGATTCCTTGGCTTGTAATCGGAGTTTCATTTCATACTTAAATGATATGATGCAAAAACATAACATCTAAGTTCTTTATGATAGGTATTATTCTTATTTCTTTCTATTTGTTAAGTTAGGCAACACTTGGATGGTGCAATGTGCTAAAGATATAGGATCTTTCATACATAAGCATGCAACATTGATTATTCATGAGTGGGCTCTAAATTTTGATTTCTATTTTGAAAAATATGCTAAAGTTCCATATTTTGTTGATTTATATAATCTTTCATTACCTTTTTGGAAATTTGAGCAAGAAATTGATAGTCTTTTTATTCCATTAAGCATATGGAATCAATTTCTATAGCTTTTGATTTTCATAAATATTTTTTTGTTAAAATTAACATTCTCAATTGTAAAAAAGGACTAGTATCATAGATGGAAGTAAATACTTACATTTAGCTAACTACATATTATAATATTCCTAATTCTTGCAACTTTTACCATCATGAAGGACATTTATTTAATGCTTTGTCTTTTCTACTCAAGAAAAAGGATTTTGAGGAAAATAAAAAAATGTGTTAAAGTTGAATATAGAAAACAAATAATATGAGGTTAAAAATATGAAAAATCAAGTTAATAGTAACAATAATAATGATCAAATGAAAATAAATAATCTAGAGAAGATAGAAGGTCCTATGTATAATTTGTTTGGTACTAGAGAAAGCATTAAGCATCTTGGATAGATAACTCATAAAGAAAATCTTTCCTTATTTGACAATAATACTACTAATGTAAAAATTAAAACTACTATCAACATGAAAATGTTAGTTGATGATGAAGATTCTCAATGAAAGACCAGTAACAAGTGATGAGGTGAAGATCTCTCACAAGTACTACCACTTTCTTGTTGTAATACAACTAGCTTAGTTATATATATTTATAATATATATCTATAAATTGGCTGATAGAATCTTATAAGATTACAAGTAAAAAGTTCTTTGGGTAAAAAATTTCATGACTTCTGGACGAAGAACAAGATTTAAAATCCCAAATTTTCATGCCTTCTGGACAAAAATCAAGAGTTCTGTACCTTATTTTTCCTAAGGATGGGTTTTCTGCAAAAAAAAATTCCATGAATTAGTGTATGCTCTCACCCTCGGCTGAATTTGTTGATGTGGGAGAAGGATGTAGTTTTGCTTAGGACTATATATGGACTTGTTGACTTCTTCTTTTGCAGTGTATTTGATGATTTATCTAATGGGCTCTTAGTTCTAATAATCTCCCTTGGGCATATACCCAAATAGTTCTCCTCATTTCTAATTGGAGCCCATCTATGATATGGTGAAGCTACTCCTAATGAGAATAACCATGGCTAAGAAATTTGTGCAAAAGAGAATAATACTGACCCATGGCTACATCTAAAGGTTTATGTATTCCTTATATCTAGCCTTGGATTTGCTTCCTCAAGTTGAACACTCTCAATTATGTTTGATATTTATCATTGAATAGCTCAAGCACTGTACTCTATCTACAAATTGATTCTAGCTCCAAAGAGCAGTACTAACTTTCTACTTCTTTATGATTTTCCTAGGAAATAGCTTAAGTTTATGCCAATCATTTTCAATGTTCAACAAGGAATAGGCATTGTGAAAGGCTTGAAGATGGCTCTAGGTATTTGAGTTATATCCCCCTCAAAACTAGGGATATTGTTCATATTTAACCTCTTGATTCTATTATCTTTCACATGCCTAGTTGGAATTTTCATGTCCTCTACATTGTTTATCATACATTGAATTCCAAGAAAAGGTTCATCATCATCATGATTATGATGACATTTATGATGTCCTCTGCTACCCCATCATTCATGGAAAGGCCTACAATCATTGTTGTTCCATCATTCACCTCCATCATGGTTTCATCCTCTATGGTTTTAGTTAGATTTAGAAGAGGAAGAAGAAGATGTAGATGAAGAGGATGAAGAGGGAGGAGAACTTCCATCATCATGATGTCTCCCACCTTCTCTCTACTTGTCACAATCACAATCATTAGATATATCATCATCATGATGCTTACCTAAGCTCCTAACTTAAATCTCACTTTTTCCTAAACCAGGATTGTTAATAGTAAACTATAAGTTTGGATTCAAGCCCCCTTCACTGAAGTTAAAGTGTGGAGAATCTTTATGTTGAGAGTCCCCATAGGGAGGATCCTCATTGTCTGTTTGGTTTAGTAGGAACAAGGGGTTATTGAATTATTTCCCATTCATACCTTCATGATGCTTCTCCTAGTGCCAATCTCTTTTGTATTCTGTTTTAGTGTGATGGTAGTCCAAATAGTCATGATCATACATAATGTATTCCTCATGAAGATCCTAGATGTTGAACCTCTTTGGAGTTTGGAGTAGCATCCCAAGAACAAATTAGTTGGATGAAAACACAATGTTGCCCTCCATGTCTCTCCATGATAGCTATTCAGCCTAGCGTAGGATGAAGGTGAAATTAGGTACAAAATCATTTGGATGAGTATACACCACTTTGAATTCTTGGGCCACTAGTGATTCAATTCATGATGCCTATCAAAAGAAGAAATTTTCACTTAGAAGAAAAATAAAAATGTGCTTTAATTATAATAATAATTATTATTTGAATGATTCTAACTTTAGGGTTCATTCCAATGATCTTAAATAATTTTTACCAAGTCCTAGATAGTGCACGTCACTAACTAAAAATCCTTGGCGATGATGTCAATGATGAGTAGTAGGTACCCCTACGCCCAACCATATGAATCACAAGCATTGATATAAAATTCGATTGAATTCCAATGAATTATAGGTTTCTACATACACTAGTCTAGGAGGTGAATCAGTTGTTGCAATCGTTGTCTTCCCAGTTACACTTATGAGTACAAGGGTATGGTTAAGTGTAACTAAGGCATATGATTTTTATTTTTATTTTATATTTTCAAATTCTAAGTTGCCTAAGAATAAGGTAACTAATTAGAAAATTAATTGAACTAGCTAACACATAATTAACTCTAACATAAGCATCCATTCCTACTTGTTGTACACATTTTAAACATGTATAATGCTACTAGGATACCAAATGTTACGAATTACACATATGCTTGAAGTGGTCATACTTATGTTTACTATTTAATTTATCTTAATTAATTACTTAAAACATAAAATAAAATTTATTAAAATGTTAAATACTTAAAGAAATAATTAATCTAATCCAAGTGTTGCAAGGTTTAATTAGAAAGATAATCTTTGTTGTTGCACACATTGAACTGCTTAGGTATAATAGTGCTCAAATAAAGATCCATACAGTCTTTGACTCCTAGTGTAGGAACCTAGAAAATATTCTAGCTTTCAAGTGGAAATACTTCTAGATCTTTGCTAAAACTATGAAATCTAATGCCATAAATGCAATAGAAGACACACAGTTATAGGAAAAACATGTTTCCTTGTCGATGGGTACACATTGATGGGATCATGTTAATGAGATACCATTGATGGTGTTACATCAATAACATCTTCTTAACATGGCCAAACCATGAGGCTTCAACAATTTCATAGGAAAAGAAAAAGTAAAAAAAATGTGCTAGAAAATAAAAAACATAAAATAATTCATTGGTGTATTAAATCAAATAGGTATCTCCCATATCACTAGGTTTAAAGACAAAGATATAGAAAATGGAAGAAGCTTAAGCATTAGTAAATATATTAATTAAGGCTATGACTGCTTGGGAATTCTTGAATGGGTTTACTTTTTTAGCATTGACTAGTATTACATGTTGTGAGCACTTACAATTATGTATTTGCATGATGCCTAATTGAAAAGTAAAGTGTCTAATGTAGGGTCCTTCTCCTAATGTTTGAAAATTTTGTCCATTAAGATACACATATGATGTTCTAATAAAAAATCTTGTCTCCTAGTTATAACATTACTTGTCAGATGTTAGCGTCATGTTAGTATTGGCTATATGCCTTATGAACTTCATTCATTATGATGACTACTCTTCTATTTTCATCTAACACATTGAGATTCATGAGTTATTCTTTTTATATTAGACTAAAATTAAGGTCACGTTCACATGCCATGTTGGATGTACACAACTCTATTTGGATCAGAAGTTTTCATAGATTAATGTACACTAACTTATAAGGAGAGTAGGCTATAGAGAATTTCTAAGTGGAGTTATAAACATTACTAAATTTTATGCTCTAGTATCTCCTATTTCTATTAATGATCCTAGTAAGGATCTACCTAATTTTCATATTTTTTACCTTAGTTTGACCACTAACTTAAGGGTAATAGGATGTTATTAATTTATGTTCTATGCCCAAGTGTCTCATCAACTTCTTAAACTTAGCACATGTAAAATGAGTTCTATTATCAAAAATAAGATTTTAAGGTAAACTAAAATTATTTATCATCTTTGGTTCAAAAACCATATTACTATTATTATTTTATAGTATGTTATGGCTATAGCCTTCATTCATTTTGTAAAATAGCCTATTGAAATGAGAATGTAGGATTTTTCATTAGACATGCATGTGATGGGATCCATGAAATCAATTTATCATAGATTAAAGGATTCCAAAGGTTAGATTTTATTATTGTGAACCCTCTAGCCTAGTAGTTATTCCATAATCTCATTGACATTGTTCATAAGAGTTGGAAAAGTCATGTGCATGCCTAAAGATCATTGGCTAAATATATCTTCCCATGAGGAATTTGATGACTATTCTCCTTCCTACATATTGGCCTCCATAAGGTTCTTCATAAGTGTCCTAGAGAATCTTGGGTTGATTATCATCAAGTACATACGATTGCACTAAAATTTATGGATCAATTTTATAGATCTTACCCTCTATCTCTAAGTGGTACTTTACTTTGTAGAGAAAGTGTTATTTTTCCTCATGTTTCATTTAGTAAGAACCTCTTGTGTAACGAGATATGAGAAAAAGTTTGCATACCATGATTTGGCTACATTAGTTATTGCCATTGTTACCTTTGCAAAGAGTAATTTATTAGGAAAGTGATCAAAGAGTGTCTCTTTATTAGCCTTATTGTCCCATCATAACTAAGATAGATGATTAGCTATAAGATTCATGGTTTCCTTCCTATATATCATTGTAATATCAAACTCTTATAAATCACTAGCCATCATTTGATACAAGGACTAATCACCAACTTGTTCATGAGGAGACAAAGATTAAGTATCCAAGCACGTAGTGCCTAAATTCCTCTAAGGTATACATCGTAGACATCAACTATACATATGTAATAGTCTTTCTTTTGCAATGGATATAGTATAGACATTTGTTATCATCTAATTGCATAAGCAGTACTCATAAAGTAAAATTGAATGCATTCATCATGATGTAAATAGTATAGACTAGTCAAGTGCTTATATAATTGGAGTTTTAAAAATTTTATACTTTAGAAATTTGAATGAATAATTGCATTTCTTGATCTAGTTGAATGATGCATCCTTTTTTATCAAATCTACCAATGGTTTTGCAATTTCTAAGAAAGGAATGAGACGATATCTTTAACAGTTTGTAGCCTTTGAGAAATTCCTTAAATTACTTTGATTTTCTTAGGATCCACCTCTATCCATTTTTTTCATGCTAGCATGGAGTTACAAAGTTAGTAATGAAAACTAATAAGTACTTACATAAAGTGGGACAAGAATAAACTTAGCTATTATTTAAGCTTGAGACTTGGCCTAATTAATGTTGTAATGTCAAATTATATCTAATGCTTAGATATCAAAGGAAAAAATGTAAAAATCCTAGGATCAATATTTTAAAACACAAATTCACCATCAATTTTTCATTTTGAAAGTTATTTTTTCTTTATCTCCTTTATTTTCCTTATGTTATTTATGAATTCATAATATTTAAACTAGTGTACATTTAACATTTTATGTGACATTTGGAAATAATATATTACAAGTTTTATTTAAGTAAATTATAGTCCTATGTAATCATAAAAGGAAAGTTTATTTATAGTCAGGATGAAATGAGATTATTCAATAATAATTTTGTAATGATGGAGTAATTTATTTATATGTTGGACTTGGATACTATGTTCTTTCTAAGAGATGAAACTTTGTTTTAGCATTTACAAAGATAAAACCAAAGCTTGGTTGTTTTAATATGAAGTTCAAAAATTTTATTTATTATTTTCTCAATTCAAGCTCCTAATATCTTGATTTTAACTTTTTAGTAAAAATGAAAAATTAAAAAATATGAGATAAATTAAGAAAGAATAAGAATATGATTATACCTTAAGCTTTCTTTCCTCCATCTAAAGATGTTGAGAATTTTTACCAAAATATTATTCATAGAAAGTGTTATTAAAGCCAATTTCTAGGAATAACTAATTTTAGTTTCTACTAAATTTAACTCAAGTTTTTGAATTTGAAATTGATGTTAACATGTAGGGCATAAAAAATGAATTCATAAGTTATGTTTTTTAAAATTCTTTAACAAACTTTACATACTTAACTTTAAAAAGCAAGCTACATTTCTCTTAGATATAATAAAAATAAAATGCATGAGTTTTAGGATGTAAACCCCAAAACTTAGCTTCCTTTAGATAATTTTTAAAAACCTTTATTAATAATCAAAAAATATATGTTGAAAGAAACTCTAATACATGTGCCAACCACATGACCAATGCCAACGATATCATGAACAAAATGGACAAGCTCAAAATCACTCTTGTTATACAAGTAGGTATTAACATTTGCCTTAATCTCTAGTATATTGATACAACCATGAGCATTATCTTGTGCCCTTGGAATATTAACATAGTTGAAAGCATTAGCATATGCTTCTAGCCCTAGTGTAGTGGCACTAAGTTTCAAACTTACATATGTGTCCTTGATGTGTCAAATACTTGAGTTGATGTTAATCTTTAACTTCAAATTTAAAATAATGAATTAACTATATTATCCATTTGAAAAACTAAATAAGATAGCTTTGAGAGTGGTTTTGAGTTTTATTTATAACAATATTATCATGTCCCCATTCTTGAATAGTGTTTTTGTATAATATATATGCTATCCCTTCATAACAAATTGTGTCATTATTATATTAAGACCTAAAAGGGTAAGTTGTAATTAAGATCCAAAATGATACATTATAGTAATTGACATCTCTCTCGAGGTGACCTTTGATGGTTTGACCTAAGCTATTTATACCTAGGCATTAGAGGCTATATTATCATGGAGTTATAGAGTTAGTAAAGGCGAGCAATAAGTTTGAGGTAAAGTAGGATAGGAAGGTGACTAGCCATCCATGCTAGCTAGTGATAGGACTAATCATGGTGGTAATACTAGATTGTCTTTATAGGATAGATGCCAAAGATAAATAATCCTAAGAAATCCTTAGAACATGACCCATATACATTATTCCATATCAATAAAGCATTCTTTTTTATGAGTGGTGGAGTAATGCAACACCCAACCATACAAGATACGATTGTTCATGCATAGCCTGATTGTAATTGGTGGATAAGGTAATGTGATTATGTGAGTAATTGGTTAAAGTTTGGGATCATTGTCTTCCCGCATGAAGCTAGTATAATCTATGTGTATTGTTTAGCTCTTAGTGAGATATATGATATATTGATGTTGGTAGGCCATAACTCCTAGCTATGATGGTAAAGTGTGAAAATGATTCTATGTCTAAGGGAAATGATAAAACTTTCTACTTTAGCCTAGAGTAATGAGCATCCATTCCTGGCTTGTTGTACATGTCTTAGACTCATGTAACCATTACTAGAACTACCAAGTGAGTTCACTACTAAGTAAATCAAGTGAAACCACTATTTCGTTATCAAATGATTATACTTAATGCTCAGAACTAGTTGTACTCACTTTGCTTTACTATGAATAATGCAAGTAAAGTAGTTAGAAATGTAACTACTGAAACTAGAAAAAAATAGTAAGAATTATGCTAAGTAAAATAATAAAGCTAAGTAAATGCTCCAATGATGGAAAGAAGCCTTGATATTTATTTCCACCATGAACTATGCCCAAGTACACTTCACTCAAATAAAGACTTAAAAAAACTACTCAACATCATACTCTAGGCATTCACTCTCTATTGCTAAAGCTACAAAAAAAAACTACAAGAGTATACCTAAGGATAGAATGAAAGTTGTTCCACTGTGTGCCTAAGTGTCTTCGTTATAGGCAAGCACATGTCGAGTGATATCAAATATCTAACATCAAATCTTGTGCCCTGATATCAGGGATCTAATATCGCAACTTTGATATCAAATGCTCAATATTGTAGCCAATGAAAACCATGATTTATCATACTGATCAATGAAAACCAAAACTGATTAAAAACTCATCCTCGAGTTAAAACAAAATGAGAATAGAGTTCCTTACAAAATTAGGAGGTAGATTTACATGACACTGACTACTATATACATGACTCTCTAAATTCCATAGTGGTATTTTTAAAAAACTTTACATAGGACATGACATGAAAATTTTAAGAAAATAAAATAAAATTTGTTGAAGCTTGATGTAGTCTAGGTAGTCCCTAGTGGTGATGGATCTTCCATTGTTTGCTTCCCCTTGTCACCAAGCTTCTAGAACTTATATCAATTCAAAAGCACCTAAATATTTTCCTCCTTCATTCTTATGTCATGTATAATCCATGCTTATTTTGAAATGTGTGATGGAGTAGGTACATCCCATGGGCATGGTAGCTATGGAAACATCTTATCAGTCTTAACATACTAGGCTAAAAACTACCTTCTCTCCTTTTTAAAATGATTTTTCCTTCTTATATAATTCATGATGATCAAATAACCTTTTGGATAGGTTTGCTATGATGTCCTTTTATCCTTTTTAGCTCATCTTGACTACTTCAAATTCAAAGTTTGCCACTTGTAGTTTTTGTAAAGAATCTTTACAATCTACAAACAATTTCTCATACAAGGCATATGTGGCTACTAATTACTATTCTAGCTCATTTCTAGGCCTACCTACTATTAACATGGCCAATTTAGTGTAACAAAGGTTAGCTAATGCCATCGACTCTTTCAGGTCCTCAATCTACAGGTCTTTGTTCATCACTTCGGCTTGGTGAACATGGGCATAGCTATCTAGGATGGGTTGCTAGTTAGGATTTTGCATTGATATGGAGTTTATTCTTTCTTTGGTCATCTAGATCTCTTTCTTATTGATCTATTTGTACATTCCCACCTAATCATAGAAGTGCTCATTAAGCCTTTCATGTTTCTTTACATTGTTCTACCACATGTTGATTTTAATGACTAGTTTTTTATGGATGGTGCATAACTCCTCCATTAAGAGGGTTCTATTTTCTCTTGCGAGGTAGCTCATGTCTTGGTTAACCCTCACTAGTTATTCTCTTAACTATTAGATACTTTCTTCTAGAATTTTTTTCTATTCTTCTATAGTGGTCAACCTCATATTGTTAGTATAAGTTGTATGTTTTCTTCTTAGACTATCATGAGTGCCCTAGCATGTGCATACATTTGTGCTTCTTATATAGAGAAATTTCACATTGATTTATCCTTCTCCATTGTCATTTGTTTATCCTACTCAATCATCTTGTTTATTTGATTTATTTTGAATTATTCTGGTCAAGTAAAAAAAACTGTATGGGATCTCTATGTCCAACTCTCAAGGCTATGAGCTCTTCTTACAGTCCATGGATTTCTACTTTTGCATGCTCTACCCTAGTTTTGACCATGAAAAGTTTTCCTTTAGTAGTGACTAACTTCAACTATACTATAGTGACATCACTTAGAATGTTGAAAAGTGTTATCATTACATTCCCAATCCACAGTAGTTGATCAAGAACATCTTCATGGTCAATAGGAGTCATTGAGGTTCTAGCTAACATTTGAGCATCCTTAGTTCTAATTAGATCTACCAATGGCACAACAAGGATATTGAAAGATTATTTAATATGATCAGTGATCACCTCTTCTATTCCTACTGCATCTTGCTACTACATTACCATAATTGTGGCTTCTTCTTGAGTCTCTAGCACCACTTGGAACAATGCAACATTCACATAGAGCTATTGTGACCATTGGTCCCCTCCTCTTGACTCTAGTGAAATTTGTCCATTTCTAGGATTAGCTAAAACTATGGGCTATATTGCATTTTCAATAACATTATAAAGGTTGGCCTCTTCCCTTCTTTTCCAACTAATGGTTGCTACAATCTATTGTAGATGACTCATAGATGGTCTATATTCCTATGTTGGTGGTGATGTGATTTGCTATTACTACTATTGTTGTTGCTCCTATTCTTCTTACTATTGTTGTTACTGTTGTTGCTCTTGCTCTTGTTTCTCTTCATCCTGCTCCTTCCTAAGTGGTGTTGTTTTGAGCAATTCAACATATGAAGCATTCTAGGCTCTCCTGGGAATGCCATTAGTGTATCCCATGATTCCAACTCACTTGCACAACTTCCTGATAAGGAAGGAGACTGAAAGCATTCACTTCCCTACCTTTCTTTCTTCAAGATACCTCTAAATTTCCATGAAGTAGAGTTGTGTGATATTAGTATTTTATTTTCCCATTAGGATTGCACTTCCATTAACTACATAGGTGGACAACCTATTCAATCCTTTGGTCAAGAATAAGTGATAGGTGCAAATTTTAAAATAGATTTGCTCCTCCAAAGTTAGCTCACCATATCCCTTATCTTCCTTGTCATATGTCCATTTTAGCCACAATTTCCTAGTTTCAACATATGATCTTGTGCACAAATGTGCTATTTTCATCCCTTCATTTGGTATGTCTACAAATTCTGCTATTACCTTGACTAAGTATGAGACAAAGATTCCTCTAATGTTGACTATGGTGCCCTTTTTCTTATTATTCTAAAACTGATAGGTTTCTCTAAGATACCAATCACCACTATCAAATAGGATAGGCCAAAGTAGTGATGCCTTAGGTTGTGTCTTTACTACTTTTGGAGTAAATTCCATGAATGGGCCAAAGTTCATCTACACAATTATGGTGGTCTAAATTAACCTTCCTTGAATAGCTTGGAGGTAGTCTTATGATAACATGAGGTATTGTCCTTGCACTTGTATTTCTTCTACCTCTTCTTGGACCAGTTGTCCCATAGCAAAAGTTTCTTAATGGATACTAAATGATTGAAATACCTGTTCCTTGTGTTCTAGGTCATATCCTCTAGCTTGGCCTCTACCTTGGCATCTTGGTCATTTGTTTACATCTTGTGAGGGTCCTCCTTATGCTTATTTCTTTGGGGCCATTTGTAATGAATCAAGGATCTAGAATTACTAAGGTATTCTCATATATTCTTAACAAGTCTATACCTTACTCATACCATTACTTACATTTAGTTCTTAGTTTATTATGATTGTAGAGTTAGAAAATTTTCAAAAAGTTATCCCATAGGTGTTGATTTTCATGTAACCCTTCACAATTATCTATTTTATTCACATTCATGACTTATGATAATGGTTATGATTCCCTATGAGCATTATTTAAGTGTTCTAGCATTAATATGATTGATTTTTTCATTAAAAATTTTAAGTTTCCTTTCATCCTTACACTTAAAATGCCTTCTAGGTGTTAGCAATTTTGCAAAAAAATGGCTCAAACTTTCCTCATTAGCACCCCCATGACTAAGTTAAGTACTCCAAGATCAAATAGATTTTAAAATCATAGAAATTAGAGTGATAACATGTAAGATATGGATTGGGGAAGCTATGAGGTCAAAGCTCCTTGATTAGGAATAAAAATTATAAAAACTCTCATGGCTACTCAAATGAAAAATGAAAAAATTCGATTAAGTCCCCACAGTATATATAGTTTTTAAGGACTCAATATCGAAGATCTAATATAGGGGCCCAAATATTTTTAGTTTTCATGAAAGTTTGTGGATAAATGAAAATTCTTTGTGGATGTGAGGAAGGTTTAAAGTAGAATCAAAGGGTCTTGGATCAGAGATTATGCATGTTTCATCGAAACTTTGGCACATATAGGGTGTAAAGAAGGAATCTTAGGCTATGAAAGTTCATAAGATGGATAAAAAGGGTAATTAATCCAAGTTGTTAGAATGTATAATATAAATGATATGGAAAGTTTTACTAATGTTTTTTTATGCTAGAAAGTTCGATGATCTGGAATCACTTAGTAGTTATAAGACACAATAATTATACAAGTGGATCCTCCCCAAAGCACATTCTAGCCCTTAATGCTCTTGTATAAATATGCTTTAAAGTGTCCTTAGGCACTTATAAGTAGTTAAATGTAGCACATACCTATTTAACAAAACACACATGTTAAGAAAATAACTCTATGTTACACAAAACCACAAGTTATGATTATTCTTACAGTGGGATGAGATGGATTGAGAAGGGATCACAGAAATTAGGACATTAGGTATCTTACCATAGGCATAATAAATTATTGTGTTTTATTAAAAGTTAAAGTAATCACTAGCCTTTTTGTCCAAGATTCAAACCAAGTCTAGACCACATTCCAGTGACATCACATTGTTTCTTCTTTGGAGTCACAACTTTAAGATTACCTTTCTTGCAAGGAGTAGCATCACTTGGCATATTGTCCAAGGGAGGAGTTTATTCATGATACTTTTTGATTATTTTTTTATATTTCTAAGAATTTTCCTACCTTCAAGCATGGGAGACATGTATTTCTAATGGGACTTCCAGAAATTTATTCTATGCTCATTTTATTTTTTTCTATGTCAACCTTTCAAGGTAGCACTTATTTTGCTCTTACTCCTATTTTTGTTAGATCTACAAGGATATAATACAACCTTATCAACATGATATAACTCACAATTGTAATCCAAAAGAATCCATAAATCCCATTGATGTCATACCCTTTACATTTCTAACTGGTTCTTCACTTTTCAATCTAGGCATAATGATAATAGGTTTATTCTTAGTTTTCTGATGGAAAAGAACATCATTATGGCCATGGTAATAACCTCTTATTAATGGAATGTATGTTATGGGCTCACTATTTGAATAATTAGTCCCTTATGACTTCATAAAATGGAGAAATCCTCACCTTATTGGACTACATCTTGTCTTTATTCCTAATGTGCCTTATTAACAATAAAAAATTATGTACAAAGGAAATAAAAAAAAGTAAGAAAAATATAGTATGAAAAATATGTAAAGAACAAAAAATATCAAAGAATGAAAAATGTTAAAAAAAATTGAACAATGTTAAAAAATGTCAAATATTTAAGAAATGAAAAATATGAAAGAATAAGATGTCAAAGAATGTGAAAGATATAAATCAATAGGAAAATTTGTATCAAGAAATATAAAAATTAAAAATAGTTGTAAAACAAAAAATGGAAAAGCATTTATTAATTTTAGAAACCAGACAAAGTGTCTCCCGCATGACTAAACTCATGGGTGAGTGTTCAAAAAATGCTCTCTAGGTCTTCGAAATCTTACACTTTAGGTGATTCACTTACCATCTTTGTTAATTTAACTTTTCTATTATTATAACATGTGATCTTAATGGTATTTGAATTCTGGTCATCTAAGTAATTAGTTTCTTTTCCTATTGGTGTATCATTATGATTTATTAATTTGGTTTCTAGGTCCTTAGTTGAAGTCATTTTCTTAGAATGGGAATTAATAAATGAGTCAAACTATTGCATGCATATTTTGGATAGTTGAAGATTCTCAATTATTCACCATAGGGTATCTTTTGATTTGGTGGTCCCTACTCATTCTTTTACATACACTTGTTTTTCATTATTGTTATGGACTAGTATGGTAATTTTGTTGATGTTCTAAATTATTGGTCCACAACATCACCCTTTTCTTCCAGTAGTAATGCATGGGATTCACTGCATGTGTATGGTTTCATGCTTATTGTCCTTAAAGATCTCCATAGATAAATATCTTATACTTATCTTCTCATCAATTGTTCTAAGCCATGCTCTCCCCATGATAGGTGGAAATTCCTTGATAGCTTCCTTTACAGATGATAGTGATCATCACATCCTCAATTTATTCCAAGGGAATGGTAATAGATTGATCCACAAGCTCCAACCTGATGTTGCACTTCTTCAAGGATGCTTAGTTCCATGATTTATATGTTTCGTTAAAGATCAAATTCATCCTAGAATCAAGTGATGAGTGTTAATGTATCGCATTGATGGACCCTCATTGACCTAGCCTCATCCACAACCCCTATCAACAAGTCCCCATCAATGAGGCCCCATTTACATGGTGTTGCCTCATGAATGAGGCCACATAGATGTAGCATTTGCTATGTCTATGGGGCCCGATCATTGTAATACTATAGCAAAAACTATAAATAGAAGCTCCCAACCATGTTTACAAGGATCAAATTCATAGTAGTAGTAGAGCCCTTGCAGTTTGTCTATTTGAAAGTTAGAATATTCTCCCCAAGTGCTCATAGTAAGAGTTATTAAGTGTATAGATCTTTATTCGAGCACTATTGTACCTAAAACATAAACGTGTGCACTACAATAAAGACGAGCTTCTTGAGAAACCTTGTAGCATTCTGGATAGCTGAAATATTTTATTTATGCATTCATTTTTTAATAAATATTCAATCAATTAAGCTAATTTAAGCTAAATTAGACTTTAGTCAATTAAGCTAAATAGGTTAAGCACATAAGTATGACCACTTCAAGCATAAACATGTATTTTCTTGGTAATCCCAATAGTGCTATTGCTTGGTGCACACAATATTGTTGCACTTAGTAACCTAGTAGTGGATACATGGGTTCAGGACATGTATAGAAAGTGGGACCAAATGCTTTTGTTAGGACTAGCTAAAGACCGGTTAGTTAGTTAAATTAAATTAGTCATTAAATTACTTCATCTATCTTTAATCATCAAAATCATAAAATATAAAATGATAAAAATCATATTCCTTGATTACACTTAACCATACCCTTGTACTTGACAAGTGTAATAGGTAAGATAATGAACAACCTTATAGCAAGATCCACTTCCTAGAAGACTAGTGCACCAAAAACTAGAGAATCCACAAAATTCAACTAGATCATGCATGAATGCTTTGCAATTCATATGGTTGGGCATAGGGGTACCTTCATTTCTCATCATTAGTATCATTGCGAAGGATTTTATTTGTTGAACATGCACTATCTAGGTTTAGTAGATATTATTAATATCATTTGATGAACATGAAGGTCAACATCATTTTCAAATAACATAACTACTAAAGCACACTGATATTTTATTATTTACAAAATGTCTTCTTATCATAAGTATAATGACATAAAACTACCAATCCCACAAGAGTACAAAGTGATATATACTCATCCAAATGAGTATGTTCCTAATTTCACCTTCATTCTACATCAAGATGAGCAATTGTGAAGGCATGATATGGAAGGAAACATTATATTACCCCTTGATTAATCTATGCCTTATATGTTGCTTCAAACTTTGAAGAATTTAGTCATCTCATATCTTCAAGAGGAATATGTTGTGAATGGTTATGACACTCAAAACTACCATCCCATTGACACACAACATAAGTGAGATTAACATTAGGACTGGCATCATGAGAATGTTAGGGGGAAATGGTTCACTAATCCCTTATTCCTATTGAACCAAGATGGCAATGAGAACCTTGCCTATAAGGGATCTCAGCATGAATATTCTCTACCCTTTGTTACTAGTGATGAGGTTGTGACCTTGAATGTGTAGTCTACAATTCACAATTTAGGTTCAAGAAAAGATGGTAGTCAAGGAAAGGGGTCAAACAAGCATCAAGATGATATGAAAAATAATGAATGTGGCTATGATAACTATAGGGGAGTTATTAGAAATCATGGTGATGGTATTCCTCTTCCCTCTTCACTTTCTTCATCTAAATGTCTTTCTTCTTCTTCTTCTGATTCTAAGAGACACCGTAGAAGAAACAACCATGATGGAGATGAGCATTGAGGCAATAATACTAATTGTCATGCCCACAATAATTAAATGGGTAATAGAGGAAATTATCAATGACAATGAAATACTAATGATGATGAGCCTTTATTAGCAACTCAAATCATGCTTAGCATTGCAGAGGTAGTTAGGATCCCAACTAGGCATATGAAGCATAGTCAAATCAAGTGCTTATACATGAACACTATCCCAAGATTTGAGGGGAATATAAATTGGATTTGAAAACACATATATAATATTTTTGCAATGCTTGTGCCTTGTATAACATTGAAAATGATTGGAAAAAACTCAAACTCTTCCCCAAGAAACTCACTAAAGAAGCTAGAAACATGTACTAGTCCTTGGAGCCAGAATCTATCAGTTGCTGGAGTACAATGTTAGAGCTATTTAATGAAAAATATTAGATGTACTCTAGAGTGTCCAACTTGAGAAGGAAAATATAAGGTTGGAAATAGGGAACACATGAACCCTTGGATGCAACCTTGGATAGATTCTACTCTCTCTTACATTGATGCCCTAGACATAATTATTTTTAGAGGAATCAACTCCACCACATCATAGATGGGCTCAAAGTAGAAACTAAAAGAACTCTTGGCATTTATGCACAAGGGAGATTACTCAAATTAAGAGATCATTAGATCTAAAGGCTAATATAACATGTAGCAAAAGAAGAAGTGAGTTGCAAAAAATGAAAAGTGTAGAAGAATATAATAGGAATCCTTCCATCAAGAAATGGGAGGTCCAATTCTATGATGAGGAGGAGTCACCACTCGATGAAGTGGTGAACAAGAAAACCTTACCCATACAGAAATATATTTATGATATTTTGGCAAAGGTTGACAAATTATGAGCCTCTTTTGATGAAAAATTCCAAACTAGTATGAAGATTGCTAAAGAATCTAAAGAGCAAAATAATGATCATATTGTAGGCAGTGAAAAGAAGTTAAACATGCCTACCAAAGAGGTAAGGACAAAGCTACTACAGTAGAAGAAATTGTGGAGATAGACTTTGATGATGACATTGGTTCTGACATTTGTCAATATGAACATCCTAAGGGATGCTACCCTATGGTGTCACACTTATAAAAGTCTAGGATGTATGTGCTAAATCCTTAACTAGCACAAAGATAAGTATTTACATGATTACCTTATTCTTAAGGCAATCCAATGTATTTCCACCAACAACAACAAGCTTACTATCCAAGTGGAGCTTCGTCAAAACCATATGAACAATATCAACAGTGGCACCAGCCATAGTCATGGGGAATGCCACCACCAAGACATTAGTACCCTTGTAGGCAACTAGTTCCGTATGAGTACTATGTTTAACAACTTGTCTCTCTAAGAAGTTTTTCCAGCCATGCCTCATTTTAGCATCACTATTACCATCTAGAGAACCATAAAAAAAATTCATTAGCTACTCAAGGGGAGAATGCATATCCATACCACCCTCTACACTCATCTACACACATCCCTTTACTCTCAACCTAGTTACTTCCTATTTCATCCATGTAGGGTGAAATTCTGCCAAAGCCACAACAATGAAATACTATGAGAGTTGTACATTCACAACCTGCCTTTTAGCCAAGTAGTTTAGAAAATCGATCAAGGAAATGACCCTTTCTTTAACCAAACTATCCTTCTAAACCCTCACAATCTAATGTAGCTAGTCGCCCTGTATCTCCAAAACCCTCATCCTTTGCATCAAACACATTTTAGTATCTTTCAAACTAAAAATCACCTCAAATCTACACTATGATGTTAGCTCATGTTGTTTCTTATTATATCAAGGTTGGTAATATTTTTACAAAAATATCTAACCTAGGACATCCTCTTATCTACTTACAAATCACTAGATATGAGCCATACAAGGCACTTCTTGATTTTGGTTCTAGTATCAATCTCATCTTCTATGACATGTATAAAGCCTAGAACCTACTACCTCTAAAGAAGAAGACCATTCATTTAGAATTGGTAGACCAATCACTCACTATTCATTTGGGATAAGTAGATGACATTGTATCCATAGTTTGTGTGTGGTCCTACATTGCTGATTTTCTAGTGATCAAGGTTGACAACTAGAAAGGTGATTTCCCCATCACCAACTCTCTAACAATGAACATTATCATACCTATTGGGGGGATTTGGAAATCCTTGATAATTTAAAGAAAGAGCCCTTAGAGTTAAAAAATCTAACTCTACTAGCCAACATGGAGTATGCATTTTTAAATAATCGTAATTTGGTCATAATCAATGCAAATCTTGCTCCTGAATAAAAAGATAAGCTATTGTAGGTCATGAAAAAGTGGCTAATAGCCTTTACTTGGCCATATCCAAAACTTACATGAATTGATCCAAGGATATGCTAGCATCTCATCTACACTAACCTAGCCATGAAGCTAAAAAGATAGCCACAAAGATGGTTGAAACCCAAATTGAAGTAGATCATTAAGGAGGAAATGGAACAACCCCTCAAGGTAGGGTTCATTTATCCCATTGTAGATAGTGAGTGGGTTAGCCCACTCATAATTGTACGAAAGAAAGGTGGAAAATGGTGGGTCTACATCGACTTCAGGCTATTGAAAATGGCAACATTTAAAGATCATTTTCATTGCCTTTTGTGGAGTAAGTGTTAGACACTATCTCTAGGAATTGCTATTATAACTTCTTGGATGGTTATAGTGGCTATAACTAGATCCAAATTACACTAGAATATTAGGCCAATATAACATTCATAGGTCCTTGGGTAACTTTTACATATTGTAAGATGCCATTTGGTCTATGCAATGGCCCTACAACATTTCAATGCCTACTCCTTAGTATTTTACAATAATAGATTGGTAGTGGGTAGAAGTCTTTATGGATGACTTATCCACCTATGAGGCTACATTTGAGCAATCCCTAGGTCACCTTGAGTAGTTACTAAAAACATGTGTTAAGACAAACCATAGGCTTAATTGGTAAAAATTTAATTTAATGATCCAAGAAGTCATAGTACTAGGACATATAATTACTCAAGCAAGGATTGAGGTAGAGCCAAAAAAATCAAGGTCATCCAAGGAATCACATGCTAACTAGAGATAGTTAAAGATGTCTAATCATTCCTTAGACATAATGGCTACTACCAATGATTGATAATGAATTTCTATAAGATTGCAAAGCCATTGGTCGAGAATACAAAAAAAGATGCTTCATTCATCTAGACCAAGGAATGTGAACATGCATTCTAGTAATTAAAACATAAACTCATAGAAACTCTAATTCTATTGGCACTAGACTTGTCTAGACCATTTCATATAATGATAGATGCATCTAATGATGCCTTAAGAGTCATGCTTATGAAATTGGACAATAATAAATGTCAATATTATATCAATTATGTGATTTGAAGAATTATGGGTGTATAATTGAATTAACCACAACTGAGAAAGAATTAATGGTAGTGGTGTATGATTTCAAAATTTTCAAGCACTATGTGCTTGGCTACAAAGTGTTTGTGCACACAAATCACAGTGCCGTTTACTTCTTGATGAATAAGCTGACGATGAGTCCTTCTATCACATAGTGGCTTGTGATGTTATAGGAATTAGATTTCACAATGATAGATTAGAAAAGGATTGAGAATGTGATTGTTGATCACCTCTCTCAGTTAGGATGAGATAATAAAAAGGAGAAAAGTCCACTCACTAATCAATTTCTAGATGAAGTCCTATTTACAAGAGAAATAAACAACCAAGTGCTTGCTAAACCTAAATAGTATGATGGAATCCTTACTTAACTTCTTACTAAAGTGAGGTCACAAGATTTGGACTTTAGGAAGAAACAAAAATTTCTTTATTAGGCAAAGAAATTCATGGAAATCAATGGACACCTTTACAAGGTGTGCACTAATGGCCTAGTTCATTGGTGTGTTCCTAATATGGATCAACTACACATTCTCTAGGATTCTCATAAAGGCCCTTGTAGATGTCACTATGCAGCGAGGTGCACAACCATAAAAATTGTAATGGTGGGATACTGTTGGCCTATAATCCTTAGGGACACCCAACAATTTGTCCAATCTTGTAAACACTATCAAACAAATGGTGTAATGATTGCTTGAATAGAGGGTCCTAAACATTGCATAACCACTAGAGCTCTTTGAAATATGGGGCATTGACTTCATGGGTTCCATCATGCCCATGTCCAATGGAAAGGCATACATCATCATAGTAGTCAGCTACTACACCAAATGGGTAGAAGCAATAGCTATCATTGATTGTGCATCATCCACTGCTACTAGATTTATATAAGAAAATGTTGTAAATAGGTTTGAAATGCTACATGCATTGATTTTTGACAATGGAACTCATTTTACAAGTGCCACTTTTAGAAAATTGATGTAATGCTTAGGGGTTGAACATAAATTAACAATAGCCTATCACCCCCAAGCCAAAAATCAAGCAAAGATAACCAATAGGGAGATTATAATGATTCTAATAAGGACCATAAGAAAATATAGGAGAGATTGAAGCACAAAAATCAACGATGCCCTATGGGCCTACCACTCAACATGGAAACTTCCTATTGGCTAATCTCCCTATGAGCTAGTGTATGGGAAACTTCCAATGCTCCTTATTTAATCCAAGCTTTGTACACTTTCAACAACATATGAATTGAATCTTGACCTAAGCTTATCACAAAAGAAAAAGACTAATTAACCTCATTGTGCTACATGAAAACCAATTGGTGGCCCTATCTTTGAATGAAGTGCATAAGGAATTCAAGAAATAATAACATGACCTTAGAATATGAAAAGTGAAATTTCAACTTGGAGATAAGGTTCTGTACTAGAATCACACATATATACCTTAAAAAACTAAATTCCAAACATTGTGAGAAGGACCTTATATAATTAATAAAATATTTTCTTCTGGGGCCATGACTATATATAAACTTGAGAGCCTAAATAAAATGTACTTGGTGAACATCCAATAAGTAAATCTTTTCAATGAGCCTAAGTAAGCCAGTGCAATGAATACCTCAACAAATGGACAATCATGTTTAATTTTTTGAATCTCCTCCTTCCAACTTAGTCATGGAGGAGATGGCCATCCCTAATAATTATCCATATGGCTCAGTTTTTCTATTTTCTATTTTCCATGTCTTTGATTTTGAAATTTATTTATTTTATAACTTTTTGATTTTCTAAATTATTTCTATCTTTACACTATTTTTTGTTTTACACCATCATTAGTATGTTTGAATTTTTATTATATATTTTACACATTATTATATATTTTACACCATTGTTAGTGTGATTTTCAAATTTTTGCTAATAAAAGTGCTTTATTGCTAATAGGACATAATGGTGTTGTAGCTGTTACTAATGGTGACTTGTGCTTTATGTTTTAGTTGCTCATGTTTCATTTCTATTTTTGAAATTTTTTACTAATGACTTAATCATGGTTTCCTTTTTACGAAATAGGTAGTGAGTCCACGACATCCACCCATCCACAAACTCTATGGTTTTCTTTATTTTGGAAGTGTGAGATCCCTTTAGTTAAATAAACCCTTAATAAACTTGTGACCTTGGTAGTTTTCAAAATTCTGAAGGATTCAAAGGTTCGAACAAGGTGTAACTTCAAGGGGACTCAATACTCTTTGTACTCTTCTACTTACTTGAGTGCTTAGGTATTTTCATGTGTGATTTACTATTCCATGTCATTGACTATAGGAAGTAAAATAAATACTTTGCATGGTGTGGTTCCCATCCAAAGAAAGAAAAAAATGAAAAGAAAATAAAAAAAAAACAAACATTATGGGAATTCAAAGCACATCCCTTAGACATATAAACAGGCTACAAGCATTGGTTATGGGACTAGAAAGACATGTTACCCATGCTTGAATGTCCCCTCTAACTAAGGCCCTCTCTCAAGTTCTACTTCTCTTTTATTCTTTTTATAGAATAGTGGTTCTTTTGTGGAAGCACTCTTGTGTCTTGAGAGGATGGATCCATCTTAAGATGGCAATGTGAAGTCATTGAAAGAGGTTGGTTTTAGTCTAGACCAAGGATGAATCTTCTCAGGTCATTTTAAACATAAACTCCACAAGAGAATTCTCATGACCTCAATTCAAAATTCCATTCTACCTTCTCCATCATCCATCCCTACTAACCATAACTCATCTCACTACAGGTGTCCATGTTCTTCATTCCATGTCTTGGTATAACATACTTAAATTCATAGGTATAATCTTCTGACTTTTGGTTCTTAACTTCCATCAACCATTAGTCACTAATGGGGCCCATGGACTTCTTAGGTCGAGGCTATGTAATGGAAACAAGAGCATGTGCCTACTATGGGGAGGACCAGCTTGCATATCCCTTAGTTGGATTTGTTAAGTACCTTATCCTTAGACATTCTCGTATGCAAAATCTTGCATACACCCATATTTTTCATTACCCTATGTGTTCCTTTACATATTTTATTCATTAAATACATTCTCCATCAAATATTTTAATTTTCTACCTTTCAAAGACCCTCTTTAATGCTTTTATCATATTATTGGCTTTTCTAGGATTCCATTATGACATGTAAAAATCTCAGTGGTTGGAACATTGAGAGGTCAATAGGCGTACAACTTAACCCTGGATCCATGTGAGGGCCATGCTGAGAAATGGAAATAAGTTACCCTAAATTGCCTAGTCAATCAAATAGGGACTTACATGGTGTTAGAATGATTGTTTGTAAGAGGGGTTTGTATTGTGTTCTATGTAGACACTAGGAATAGTTAAGCTAGAGCATAGCAGGGCATCTCGACCGAGAAAATAGCAATGTGAGTGTGGAAATATGTACCAAATAGAAAAAATGTGAGAGTATTTTCAATAAAAAATTCTTAGAAAAGAAATGAAATAGAGGTTAAGAACAAAGAAATGCACCACCCAAAAAATGAGGAGCATAAATTTTGCTATACAAGAGGTGAGAATGATATGTGGCATTAGGGAAGCATAGTAGCAGTGTAGTAGTATAGTCATAGTCTCTAGGACATCTGGGATGTGGAGCTAGTGGTTTCAATAGAGGTTGAACCTACCAATATGGTTATTATCATGTTTTGAGGGTGTAATGATGGACTGCATTCTGGGAGGCGTTAAGGTGTGAAGCTCAAGTGCTCAATTATGAGAGTGTTGGGGATGCTTAGATAGATAACATGTCCAATGCTCTTTTGATTTGCTAACCTCTAGAGTGTTGAATGTTAGGGTATTTATAGGGCTAGGTTTATCGTGAAACATGAATCAAGTGTGACATGGCAAAAGCATAGGTAGGGTTACTCTCATGAGAGTAGCAAAGTGTTATGCTCTAAAGGATAGCAACAGGTATCCAAAGACTACTAAACTATGACTACACTACCTAGACTTCTTGTGCTAGAGTTTGAGAGACTATAATATACCTACAAATAGTGCAAAAAATAATGTAGCTTGGAGGCTATACTCTAGGATAGTGTTTTCTCCTCTTTCGAATAGGGTCAAGTGCAATGAAAATTTTGGAAATGAATGGGGATCTAAAAGAAATCCAAACTACTGATCTTGGTTGTTGGAGGGATGTTAGAGCTAATATGAAGGATGATGCTAAGTTTTGGAGGTTTTTGAAGGCTTTTCTCTAATGTCAAGCTGGCTACTCTCTAGATCATAAGATAACACTTAGTGAAAATATGAAAAATTTTGATGTCTCACATTGGTTATGCTAGCTATGCTAGGGAGTGTAGCAAAGCTTAGCATGTATACCTAGCCAAATTTTAATGAAATCTATAGTCTTCCTTCATGGCACATTATCTATGCTCTAGGGCTTAGTAGGTGAGATAGCCTCAAATGTTAGAAAATGTGCCAAATGTCTCCTCCATGGTGAGCTAGCTTGATAGATCCTTGTCCAATAGTTAGGTAAAACTAGGCACTAGAACTTGCATCATGCTAGTTACACTGTGGAGTTTAGTAGAGCATGATAGCCCAAAAGATAGAAAATTTGTCAAACTATTTTTTTCATCTTGAGTGATTTTGACAACCTTTAGCTTAATACTTGGGCAAACTAGCTACTAGGACATGTGTCAAGCTAGGTATGGTGGGGAGGGTAGCAAGCATGAAGACCCAGAAGATGGAGAATTTGCCAAACTATTTTGTTCATCCCAAGAAACCCTTGGCCACTTCTAGCTTAACACTTGAGAGAACTAGTGATGGAAGTGTGTGCTACATTGGCTATGCTGGGGAGTATAGCAGGTAGATTGAGAGCATAGTAGGACACCTAGAAAAATTTTCATGGGACTATAGCTAAGACTTAGAAAAATATTGCAAAATAGGGCTCAATATGTGTTATGATGGCTATAGTAGAGAGCATAATAAAAAACTTAGAGAAAAAATTTGCCAAGTTTTGACACTTAGAAAAATTTTCTATTAAAGATGTAGAAGCTTGAATTTGGTGATGTTTCATTGGCCCCACTTTGTTGACGTTTGGAGGATTGGCCTAAGAGATGTTGACAAAGAATATGAAACACCATGGTGAACATGACATCAAGACCACTCATCAGTGCCCAATTAGACAAAACTTCACTATGCTTGAGAGTGTAAGGGAATAAAGCATGGAAGGGAATAGGTTAGGGGGATGGGTCAAGGGACAATGGATGGATAAGATGTTTATTATACATGTAGCTATAGGATGCAACATCATGATGGCTTGTCACCAAAGCATAATCCCTCCTTAGAGTGCTTGTGAGGGAGTCAACATGTGAAGGTGGCCTACTCTTAGGATTCTGACCTCTCATCAAAGTGCTTGTGAGATGGTCAATCTGGAGCTAGACCGGAAGCAACAACTTTGCTATTTTACTTGGGCACTTAGTTTGTTCCATTTTTCTTTTGCTCCTGGTTATATATATATATATATTCCTTTTGTTTTGTCTCTCTTTTCCTTTTGCTTTTTCTTTCTTCTTTTTTTCTTTGTTTTTTTAGATGTTTTTTTGTCGAGTAGACTATGTGCCACTTGAAAAAATTTGCTTAGAGGCAACCACATTGCATATATAGGACATGTGTTTCCTCCCTAGGATGAGTTATGTTACATTTTCATGGGGCTCTGACTAGCCCAAAATGACTCCCCATGGGATGAGTTACGTTATGTCCATCACAAGTTCAGTAGTTGATTATAAGAAAGGTTCCATGTACATTAGGGAAGCTTATAGGGAGTGTGGGAGAATGAAAGATCAAGAGGTAGATGTGAATTAGCTAGAGAGGTAGTAGGGATGTGCACTCTTAAGTAGCTTAGTGAGTCAAAGTGAACACATCAAAGTAGTGCAATGACCTACTACTCCAATGAAACACATCCTTTGAATGATGCCACTAAGGCATCATCCTACAAATGCAACATAGATAAAATAAGAAAAAATAACCACACTATGTGAAATAAAGATGAAGTCCTATTTGCAAGGGCACTACAAGGGCTGTGAATGTTGTGTCAGTTATATGTGCATGAAGTGTCCAAAGTAGGAAGGCCAATGCAGGTGTCAGTGGCAATAGGCTCCAAATGCTTTGGTTGCTAGACTAGAAGTGAGTGCCCAAGTGGCTAAACATGTTGGAAATGAAATCACTTAAGATTTATCACCAACAATAGGAGCCAAGAAACTAGCAACATGGTGGGAAGCATGGTGCTAGATGCTCTTCTAAGATCAAGCAATAGCGAGGGTTGAAGGATGGTAGTGTTATGGCTAGGACACAATACCTTTAGTTCTATAGCAAGTAATGTTGAAGGTGAGAGTTGTAACCAGGATGATTGGCAATGGTGGTGGTAGCTCCAGAAGGCTAGTAAGATGCCGAAAGGCATCTCTAGAAGATCAACAAGATGTTGAGGATAGTGATGCTACAAATGCTCCAAGGGATTTTTCCTTGATGATGTGAACTTCATTATAGAATTAAAATTCCCCACCCTACCTTGCCCAAGAGTTATGGGAAGGAAAAAAAGGATTGAAAGTATTCATGATCACTTGTCTACATACCTATGTGTGTTGAATTGTGAATTTTGAACTACGAACCTAGTTTTAGATCTTGGTAGACTGCATGCTATACAAGTTTAAGGTCCTAGCAAACTATGAACTTGGTTTAAGGTCTGAGTAGACTATGATATGCTAGTTTAAGGTCCTAGTAGAATACTTTGCTAGTTTAACATTGTAGTAGATGGTCGATGGCTAGTTTAAGGTCATAGTAGACCATGTTGTGGGTGCTAGTTTAACATCATGGACCAAGGACATTCTATGCTAGTTTAACATCATAGTGGATGTTTTGTGCTAGTTTAATGTCATAGCAGATATTTTATTACCTTTCTTTGTCATTGGCACAGTACCATGTACTAGGCATAGTACAACTTCAAGTACGAGTGATTAATTGGGTTGGCAAACTCATTACCATCTAGATTAGAAAGCTTGAATGCTCCATTGTCATATGCCCTTCTAACTAAGAAAGGCCCTTTCCAATTAGCTAATAATTTATCTATGGGTTTCTAAATGACCTTGAGAACTAGGTTTCTCTTATTGATTGGGAATTGATGTTGATTGTGATGGTGCTTTTGCTATTTATTTTCTTGGTACCACTCAATGTGATCAAGTTTTTGCATGTGCCTCTCCTTCATAGAGTTGAGGTTAATGATTCTGAACTCATTGTCCTGGTCCTCATCAATGAGACTCAAGAGGATCATATAGAGTGATGGGACTTGCAATTCAAAAGGCAACATTACTTCAAATCTTTACAAAAGACTATATGACATCTTACTTGTTGTTGTTCATAATGCATACACTAGCTATTCATGCCATCCTCACTTGTTGTTGGTAACCATCCTCTTCTAAAGATTGATGATGAATTTCTTAGTAGCCTCCACTTGGCCATTTACTTATGGGTAGTATAGTGATGAAAAGGAATGCTTAATTCCAAGGTGTTTGTAGAAGGCTTTAGTTTATACACTACTAAATTGTGGTCCATTATTTGTAATTATGGTTATGGGTAGATCAAATTAGGTTACTATGTTATCTAGAATGAATTTGCAAACTTGTTGTGATGTTGTCTTCCTAAAGGAAATGGCTTCAACCCACTTGGTAAAGCATTCAGTTGTGGTTATGATAAATCTATGTCCTATGGAAGACTTAGGCATTATAGCTCCTATGATATCCAACCCCCATCATTGGAATGACCACATGATCTACGTAGTATGTAGTTTAGTGGGAGACAGATGTATTAGGTTACCATTTCACTGACACTGGTTTCATGTTCTAACTTTTGAAGGTGTATGATTTTTGTTGCCATTGTCCTCAAGGCTATGTGGCCTTCACATAGTCCCTAATGAACTTGATTGATGATTGTTTGCAGTTCACTATCACTAATGCAAGTTAACAATATTCCATCATAGGATCTACGACACAAGATGCTATCACCTACAAGGACATACTATGATGATCACTTTCTTAATAGCTCTTTTTGAGTAGAGGTTAGATTTTTTGGAGGCTCCCATTGTTGGAGGTATGCATTAATATCATCATACCGCTCCTAGGCATGAGATATGATTTTCTTGTCTATGGATGCAATGCTTATTGTTTCAGCTATAGGTTCAGTGCAATCCACTATCAAAGTGGGCAACACAGAAAACATGTTGGGTGCTATGCTTAAGGCTAAAGTAGCTAATGCATCAGCAATGGCATTTTCATTATGAGAAATATGTTGGACATCTATAGTTGCAAATTTTTTAAGCAAGTGTTTCACCAAATCATAGTGAGGTTGTAAATGTTACACCTTGCAAGCATAAACCTCTGTAACTTGGTTGATGACTAGCTGTGAATCACCTCAAATTGATATGTTTTGGATTACTAAGTCTTGACCTAGTAAGGCACCTCTAAGAAGACCTTTATACTCCACCAATTTATTTGCACAAGGAAATACAAAGTGATATGTGAAGAGTCAGATCTTCCTAGAGGGAAAGGTGATAATAGTAGTAGCACTATCATCTTGTGTGTTTGAAGCACCATCAGAGTATAAAACTACCTCAAGGTTTATAGGTACTTGACTTATGATATTGACATGCTCATCTAGAAATTTTGGATCTATTGTTTCTTGATTGTCTATGGATGAAGCCGTGAAATGTGCAGCTATTGCCTAACCTTTTGTAGATGCTTGTGCTATGTAGTGTAGGTCAAACTCTGTAGTTATTACCTTCCATTATGCAATTCAACTACTTTCATAAAAATTTGTCGTAAGCACCTAGAGTATGTTGCTTTTACAGATAACATTAACTTGACTATGGAAGAGATAGTGTCTCCATTAATTGAGTGCAAAGAGCAAGGTAAGATAGTTCTTCTCTACATTAGTGTATTTTTCCTGTGAGCTACTAGTGCATGGTTTAAGTAGTAAACAGGAACCTCTGATCCATCATCTTGCTTTTGGAAAAGTAGATAAGTAATGGATGTGTCTGACATTGCAAGGTAAATGTAGAAAGACTTATCTCCCTACAAATGATATACTACAAGAAGTTGAGCCAGCTCCTTTTCTAGGTTGTCAAATACCTCTTGACATTGAGATGTCCACTCAAAGTGGATCCCTTTTTTGAATAAATGTTGCATTGACTACAACTTATTGGTCAACTTGGTGATAAAACTACTTATGAAATGTAATCTACCTTGCAACCCATGTAGCTCCTTAAGGTTTTCCAATGGTGCTAATTTGGTGATAGCCTTAACTTTATCAAGGTCTACAGGTATACCTTCTTCTGATACTAGAAATCCTAGCATGTGACTGGTTTTGATGCCAAAGACACACTTTTTAAGGTTTAACCTAAGATCATGTCTAAGGAAATGTTTAAGGATGTGATCTAAGTCATCTGCATGGTTGTGACCTCGCTTGGACTTAACTGCTATATTGTCGATGTAGTCATTGAGCAAGTCTAGTAGATAGTCACTAAAGATATATGTCATTGCACATTGGTAGGTTGCTTCTGCATTCTTTAGTCCAAAGGCCATCATCATATAGAAAAATGTACCCCAAGGGGTCATGAAGGTGGTGCTGAGCTAGTGCTCTAGGGTGATTTAAATTTGATTGTACCTCAAGAACCCATCTATAAAGGACAACAAGGCATGACCAATTGTAGTATCAATGAGTTGGTCAATACTAGGCAATAGAAAATCATCTTTGATGGTCACCTTGTTTAAATATTGGAAGTCTATGCAAATGTTTAAAATTGATTCAACATAGTCAATTGCCCAGATGAAACCAAATATGTAAAGCTTAGTGATTTCATCGCGAATTACTAGTGCCACCATAGGCTTGACTTTTTGAGCTTTCTATTTAACTAGTTTTATGCAAGGATCAAGAATAATGTTGTATTGTATTAATGGGGGTATAATCATGGCATGTCCTCATAGGACCATGCAAATTCCTTGACATTATCATTAAGGATTTTAGAGATACTTAGTTTGATTTCAGGCTCTAATAAAGAACTAAGTTTCAATGTCTTTGCCTCGCCTTTATATGTTACTATAGGGATCTCAATGAGAGGATATTTAGTTATGTCACATGCCTCTAGGACTAGAGCTCTAACTAAATGATCTAGTGACTCTAGAGATTTCTCTAGGGATGCTACATTTACATCATAAGTAAATGGCTCAAAGTCTAGGAGCTTAGTGTTTACACATCTCATGGAATCACCATAAGGTTCAATCAAGATCAATGATGAATGAAGATGCTCATATGCATTCATTCCACAATCCTACTAAAAATCCTACAAAAAAAGTAGAAAAATGTCAAGAAGCACCTATTTTAATAAGGAAAAATTCATAAAATAAGATAGAAAATGTTATGAAAATTCTTCTAACTATGCAATTTTTGGATCGGATAAGAAAATATGTAAAGTAATTTTGGGGCCTCAAATTGGCCATAAAATTACTAGTTTAAGGTCATAGTGGGCCATGGTTTATGCAAGGAACATGGATTTAAGGAAGGTTTGAAAGGTTTTGAATATGTGGCTAAGTTATGCATTTATTGGGTAATCAAAGAAAATGCAAAAAAATTTCTAAGTATGGAGATGCTGGAAAAGTTGGAGAAAAAATTCTAACTCTGGGTGCTACACTCATCTTGTGTTACACATAGGACATGGTACAATCCCATGTTATACATGGGACATGGAACAGGCCCTAGGAGGTGACATGTCCTTCAACTTGAAAGCGTATAAATAGGGGTTTTACCATAGTAGATCTGTCATTTTTAAAGTTAAAGTAAAGTTAACAAGTGTAGCATGGCTAAGGCAAAGGGAGATAGAGCATAGTGATAATAGAGCAGAAGCTAGAGCATAATTAAGAGGAAAGAAGAAGGCAAGAGCATAATAGTCAACCATGATGCACCATAGTGAATGCAAACACCTCAACCTCATTAACATGGATCAAGGAGAACACACACTAAGACACCTTCCCAAGGCATACAAAGAGGACCATAGAGAGATGCCATCAGCTAGTTATGGTGCTATGCTCTACCCTTTTTATTTTTTCATTTTGTTTCTTGTTTCTTGTCTAATTTAGGTTTTTTCTATTTTGAGAGTAGGCTACCTTGAGTAGGGACTACCACCACCACCATGGATACCTTGAGCCATGACTAGGGGAGGGAATGCATGTAGTGCATTTTTTTGTTTGGCTTTTTGAGCTTTTTGTTATGAGGGCTTGGTGTCACATGTGTGGCATGAGATAGGGGTTTTCTCAATTTCCTACACATGATGTGGAACAAGTGTTCCTTGGCATCCTGTGCACAGTGTGGGATAGGGGTTTTTCTTGGCATCTCATGCATGATGTGGATAAAACATTTTTGGCATCCCATGCATGAAGTGAGACAAGGCTTGGCCATGTTGGCTTGAAGGTGAAAATAGAGCATGATAGTCTAGGTGGGGAAACTATGAGGGTCACAGCTATCATGGTAGGGTATGTTCCTGAGAGCATAAAAAAAAGTTAGAAAATTTTTGGTTTCCTAGTGTCATGCATTATAGGAAATGTAGTCAGAAGGTTACACTTTGTAGTGAGTGTACCCTACAATTTTTTTGAAGTTTTTAACAATTGGAATTTTTTGTAGTTGTTAAACTTTGTGGGGAGTGTAGCCAACACTTAGAAATAATTTTTCAATAGTTACACTTTGCAAGAAGCATAACCAAGACTTAGAAAAAATTTTGCAGTTTTAAAAATTATGCTCTATGGGGAGCATAACCAACAATTCGTGGATTTTTTCTTGATACAACATAGATGTTAGTGTTATGCCCCATTGGGGACTAGGCACATCAAATGGGTATGCCAACATCTTTTTCTCATGGGACCTCATGGAAAGTTAAGTATGTTGAGTGTAATTTCTATGAATTTTTTTATTCAATGCTAACATTCTCCTTTTGTTGCTATTGTGGCATTGCAAAGTATTGTTGAAACCTATCCTCATCGTAGTTGAGCTAGTGGGCATTTTGTGTTGCATGAGCAAGCTTGTGCTAAATGTGCCTACACCAAACACACATGTGGGCCACTAGGTGGTATGGTTTATGTTGGGCATGCAAGAATTTCTAGAATTTTTTCTCTGCCACTTCTATGTGATGATATGGTCACACTTAGCTATAGAAGAAGTGGACAACATAATGGAAACACTATTGCCTAGGACAAACCAAGGTAATCTAAGGTTCATATCTGATGAGCTTGCTAATGATGAAGGAGTAGGAAGCTTAGGCCAGGGCCACAAGGGCCTTAGGCTTTTCTCTAGGATCTGGGGAATGCTCGAATTTTAGTGCTATAATAAGAACACTTTGTTCATTTTATAATGCCTACACACTCTATTCAAAAATCAACTTGGGATACTATATTATGTTGGAGGGTGAGTCCCCTGACAATTTCTTACACTACCTATTATATTATGATGTAAGATGCTAATCGCTCATGTTCATTACTAGGTGTAGCATTAACGTAAATTGCCTCCATGATGAAAAGGGGGTGTTGAACTTGAATCAAAATACCCTATAGGAATTATCATCTTTTGAGAATGTTTGTATCACAATGATTGGATAGATTCTAGGCAGACCTAGTGGAACTCCCTCACAAATATTCCAAGTCTTATGAGTGGGCAATCAACATATCGAGCATAGAGGAAGTTTCAACCCCATGACTATCATCTTGCACATCATTCATGTAATGTGAGTCATGTGTTACTTATTTTTATGCACTTTTTTCTTTTTTTCTCATATTGCTAATTTTACCTTTGCTTATTGTAGCTAAAGTCAAGTCAATAGAGACTACGGTGGTTGCTATAGGTTACACTAAGGCCACTCTCATCTTTAAATACAGTGAGGTTGAGACTTCACAATACTAGTTGTGCTATGAGGTCCTAGTGGAGATAGCAAGGAATATTTAGTAGGCTAGGCTCATGAACCTTTTCTTGGATATTAGCCTAAGCATCTCGGTGCCTAAAATTATTGCCATAATTGACTACTTCCTGAGAGTGCCAACAACTTTAGCACATGGATCCATAATATGCATGTGACCTTTGAAATTACAAATGAATTCTTTGTGGACCTCTTCAACATCCCCTCTAAGGATATACAGGTTCAAAAAAATATTGATAAAGACCTAGACCATAGAGGAAATGTTGATGAGTGGTTGGACATCTTTAAGGTCCACAAATGAATACTAGTTAAGGAGGTGAAGGTACCTATGGTCCACCACCTCTACCCAGTCTTCCAAGCTTGTGCATTTCAAAAGCTACTTTTGAAAGAAAATATTGTTGGGGTTGAGCAAGCTTGGATGATAAGGGATGTGATAGACGAGGGGACATGGTAAAATTACCTTGTCAAAGGCTTATGTGTTGAAATTGTTAGGCTGTGCCACAACCTCCAAGCACAATCGCATGTGAACTTCACTTTATTCATAGCATACCTATGAAGATTTGTGGAATTTTTGATGGTTTGTGACAATGGGTGGTGGGTGGTGCAAGACCACAACCAAATATCAGGGCCATGGATCCACCACCTATTCCACACCACATGGTTGCAAGATCCTTTGGACGCAATTGGTGTGTCATTTTTGATAATGACTAGAGAAAATGTGACATGGTCCTACCACACACGTGATAGTTCTTGGGAAGCCCCATCAACCAACACTAGAAATGTAGCAAGAGGTGCACAATGCATTCCCAAGGTAGTGAAATCATTAGAAATAAAGATTAAGAAGCCATGTCTTGTGGAGGATCCCATGGGTGAAGTGGAGGAGGGTGGTAGAAAGCTATGATTTAAGCTTCATGATATGTGCACAAGAATTGCAAGTATGCATTGTTGGATACTAATGTAATGTATCATGCTACATTATACTTATTATTGATAATTCTAACTCTATCTTATGTGATAGTGGAGCCTATAGAGGCTAATGTCCCTCAACCTAAGGGACAAATGGAAGAATGCGAAGATGCCAAAGTGCTAAGGCAACTTGAAGAAGAAGGGTTTCAATTTGAAGGAGGTGAGTTTGAGAATTTCTTTGATGATATACAAATGAGTGATCCCCCTACTCTCATACCTTAGAGCTTGTTGGGTAGGAGCTTTGCACCACCATCTCTTTTTTGTCATTTTTGTTCTCTCCTTGGTTGTTGGATACCTAATAATCACTAAGTATGTTATGTTGTAGCTACTAGTGTTTCCACTAAATGTCCAGCATCCACATCCACCTTTTGTATGCAACTATGGATGGAGGCTCCAGATAAGGCATGTTGGATGATATAATAGATCATATATAATAAATGGACCTTGATATTGGTACACCTAATTTATTTTATATATATATAAATTTTTCTTTTACCTTTTTTTCTTGTTTGATTTGTGGCTAATGTTATCTTGACTATTATGTAATGATAGGTTTGTAGCTTAAGTAGGACCGAAACAAGGTAGTCTAGGTTGACACTGTGCTTGAGTTTTCCCCTAAAGTGGAGCAAGTGCCTCGTCATGTGTATGATGAGGTATGAAAATGCACATTGTACTTTACAAGAGCATTGTGGATACACATGTGTTAATGAGCACTTGTGGAAACAGGTGTAGGAGCTTCAAGAAAAGGAGGTAAGCCAAGAGGAAAAATTGGAGGACTTGCAATCTTGCTATGACATCATGATGGCATGTGACAAGCTAGATGGTAGCTAGTGCATGCCAATAATTGGTCATTTTTTTAGGGAAAGAATGAAGTCATCCACAAGGTGACTGATTAACAAATACAAAGAGACCTATTAGGAAAGAAAAATCAAGACTGGAAGGATTACAACATGAAAGTGTACCAATGGGGCTAGACTCAAAATAATCACAAGCACCACTACAAGTAAGAATGTGAAGCATACTATAAAAATTATAGAGATGAGTTTGAGCACCAATGCTGAGAGATATTCTTGATGCAGCGGATGCAACACAAGCTTACAAACTATTTGCAAGGAACGTAGTGGTGAGTGGAACTTTGGAGAGATAGATCACTGTGTCTTCTAGAGAGGTAACTTCTACAAGGCTTTCAATAGGGTCAGCCTCATGGGTAGCCATAGAAAAGGGAAAAAATCTCATAGGTATTAACCTTGGCAAGGAGGACTAGATGCCATTATTGAAAGACAAAATCCTTTGATGCTTGGAGACAAGCCTTAATAGGATTCTCCCAGACATGGATGTAGGCCCTTCTTAGGTTGGTCTAGTTTGCATCATTTTTATTTGCTTCATTATAATGTTTCATGTCACCTTATTTGTTAGCTAATTCATTGTTTTATTTTTATTTAATGTAGGTTCCAAGTGATGGCGTAGGACCTAGTGGAGTAAGAGACAAAGAGGAAGATGAGGGGGCTACATTATCACCATAGATCTCCACCTCTCCACCCTCATAGGGCAAGTGGATCTCTTTGTGAATTGGTGAAGAAACAACTCATAGCTAGGCTAGCCAAGACCTTCATAAGATTAGGTTGAATCCCAACATTTCTTCAACTACAATGAACTTAGCATTAGTGGGAAATTATTTTTCTACCATGAAAGCTATCATAACTATTCCTTTTACAACAACATGCACTCCATTGAAGGATTTCAAGCATGTTGTTTTTGTTGAATTGATTTGATCAACTATGCCAAGCATGTCAACAATGGTGAATGGGATGACATCGGTTGCCACCTTGTCATCGACATGTATCATGAAAATTTTTTATTATCCCATAAAAATTATTATAAACATGAATGCACTAGTCACCTAACCCTTCTCAAGATCAATTTTAACTACCTCATCATGAAATTTCAATGGTGTTAACCTTGACTCTTGGGTTGTGGGTGGAAACATTATAGCATGAATGGCTTTTTTATCTACTGGAATATCTTCCTTAATCAGAATAAATGTTAGCATGTGAACCAATGACTTATGGTGAGAAAAAGAAGTCATAATCAAGTCATATAGGCTCAAGGTTATGATTTTTTGTTTTAGAGCCTATTTAACTTGTGTCGACATGTCCAAGAAATATTTTCCACCATATATTATTTTGGTGGCCTTTACCTCCTCCATGGATCCTAAGAGGAAAATCTCCTAAGGAGGAGATTTGACTTTTGGTTGTGTAGTAGGATTTCGAGCCTTAGTGCTTGCCTGTTGGCTATTTGTGTTTGTGTTAGTAGCTTAAGATGATGAGGCTATGGGGATAGTTGACAAGGGGGTTGGTTTAGGGGGACCTAGCTCCATGCGCTTTCTAATAAATTTGTTAGCAAGATGCTCATCATGTCTCTTAGGGTATAATTTTTGGCATGTAGGTTGTGAGATAGTTCCCACCACCAAACCCTAAGCAAGTGGGGGTTTTGCAAGTCTTGACACCCTAATGACAAAAGGTGTCTAGCTTACCATCACCATAATATGTTACAGGGCCTAACCACAAAGGGTATCATGGGCACTTGATGTGGTGCTTTCATGATGAAAAGGGACTGTAGTCTAGTCAATGTTGAGGCCCCAATGTTACTAAAGGACACACAAACCACAAATGGTTCATGTGCCAGTTCTGCATTGTCATTAATGCTAATAGCATTGATGATGTAACCTACGTAGCTAGCATTGTGGGGATATTTCTAGACCTCATGCATTGGTTTTATGGTCTTATAGGACTACTTTTGTCAACGACAAGTTTGCTTTGATCAATCATTCATTGAATGTCATCTTTCAATGCCAAGTAGTAGTCTATGTCATGGTCATGCAACTAGTGGTAGTTGCAGAATTGGTCCAATATAAAGGTTTTAGGGACTAGGGGCTCATTTGGCATAGCCACAGAGGGGCTTCTAATGACTTCACAATACCTCTCATGTTGTTTTCATGCATCCTCTAACATTTTTTTGTGTTGAATGCACCCAGCACTAAGCAATTGGTCTAAGAGCTCAAATAGCTTGATGGGAAAGGGGCTATACATTAAGTGATCCTTATGCTTAATGTTTGGCCTTTGGGAAGCTTACCTTGTGGCCATCGATGATGCAAGCTAGTTATTTTCTATAGTGCTAGAACCCAACACCTTATTATTGTTGACTGGGGCTTTAGGTGCCTTGACCATTAGCTTAGTGCTATTGGGTTTGGCTTCATCAGCCACAACTACAACTGTTGTTTTCATCTTCCCTTTCTTCTTGTTCTTTTTTGCATGCACATTTTTGTAGGCCACATAGACTAGGTTCTTACTGGCTTCCACTATATCCTATATGCTATTTGTTTGAGCAAAAGCTTGGCTAATAAAATGTAGTGCTAAGAAGTACAATTTTGACTTGATAAAGTCATTTAATGCACCTTTAGAGATAGCTAGAAGGTGAGTTTTTGCTATTAACTCATGAATTTCATTAAGGGAAGTGGTTCAGCATTGTATGAATTTTTGTAGTAGCTCTAGCATATCTTTTTTAATTTTCATTAACTAGTCTAGTGTGGCTTCAGGCTTTAAGTTATACCTGAAGTGAGTAATAAATTGGCTAAGTAGCTTCTCCAAAGTTGAAATAGAAGCTCTAGGGAGCACATGGTACTAATTGAGAGCTTTACTAGTTAGGAATATGGCAAAGATGTGGATGATTACATATGGTCATACTTGCAAAAGCAAGCATTTAGAATGGAAAGTTGCCAAGTGGGCATTGGGGTTTCCATCATCGTTGTATTTTGTGAACTAAGGAGGTTGGACCCCAGGAGGCAAAGTTAGTGCCAAGACCATAGGATTGATGCGGTCATCTTGATAGAAGTCCATAGCATGGACCATTTCTGAGTTAGTCACTTAAATCCACCTAACCTCCTTCATGAGTGTTTGGATGAGTTGAAATGCTTACTCCAAACTCGGGGATGCCATAGAGGGTTGCACTAGTTGTATAGCTAGTGGTACCATCGGAGTGACCAATAGCCCTATTGTGAACTATGCCACCACATGTGACACTTGTTAAGTTAGTTGTTGCATATATTATGGAATGTGGATAGTTGTGCTATAGGCATAGACGTTGCAGCTTGCCACATAGTTGTGGCTTGGGCTATTGTTGTAGGTGCTACTAAGATGCCTAGGATGAAAGGCACATGACCTTTCTATTGCTGAGATATGGGCATCATGTGCACATATGGTAGTCTCAGCATCATGGATGCTAGCAGGGAAGGCTGCATAGACTATGAGAAGATGATAAAGGAGCAAGTTGTAGAACGTCCTCCACTTTGTTGCACATGCAATACTTGGTGGCTAGCTATCACAAGTGTGGACTTGGGTGGCAAAACTGATGTCCCTACCTTGAAAAAGGTAGAAGATTGTGATAAGTGCAAAAAAAAGGTAGATGTGAGCTATTCTATAGAGGTATAAAATGAGAATTTGATGTCTAAGTGGGACTCAAGCTCTTCCTACCCATCCTGTAGTAGCTTGTCATGGATTGATGCTACATATTGCTCTTTTGACCCACTTACCCTAACAAGATGGTCTAGGAGCCACCTAATGGTGTCAGTAAGTGAGATGAATGCATCAAGGATGGCAAGGAACTTCTTCCCATTTCATTGAATGATTTCAAAATTATGCTTCACTTCTATTTCTTGGTGGTCTAAGGAGAAGCCTACTTGAAGCTTTGCACAAAGGAAGTTGTATTATTCATTGTACAATGCTCTATATTTAGAGAATTGGTTACATAGTTTGAGTGATTGCTTTTGTGGTCATACAAGACTGGGGGATTGCTCAATGTCTTCTTCTTGAATGGGATGAGCTACCTTCGTGCTTGGGGTAGAGGTGGAAGTGTTCACAAGATTCATGTTTCTACGTAGAAAAACATAAGAGAAGAAGGTGTTTCCAAAAAACATTGAAGTGTAGAAAATGTTGAAAAAACGGCTAAGTATGCAAACTATAAAAATAGGCCAAAGAATGACCAACTCTAGAAATGTTGTCAAAAGTGACTAACTCTGGCATTATGCTCATTATTCTCAAAGGGATTTTTATTCTTTGAAGGGTTGTTATGCTCTCTAGAGCACCCAAAGCTTAACATGATAGACACAGTCTGGCTTTTGGTCGTACAGTATTCTAGGGGAATCAACAACTAGGACCAAGCTACACCAACATGTAGATAAATCCTATGCTAGCATACAATCCAAATAATACTGTGATAGGTCCATAGGGGTGATACATCTACGCTAGCATATCATTAGTGATGGATGTGCAAAAACCATGTGGGACCACCTTTGAACACAAAAGAAATGGGAGGTCCTCCTTCTAGCACCAAAGAAACTATGATGTCCAAAAACATTAATTTTTGGAACATGAAGAGGTTGACAAGTAGATAGCCTAACCCTAAATTTGTGTGAGGGCCATGCTAAGAAATGGAAATGAGGTACCCTAAATAATTTATTCAATTAGATAGGGACTTATGTGGTGTTAGAACGAATGTTTGTGAGAGGGGTTTGTATTGCATTACATGCAGACATCGGGACTAGTTAAGCCAGAGCATAGTAGGGTATCCTAGCCTATAAAATAAAAATGTCAGCATGTAAATATATACTAAATGGTAGAAAATTATGGAGTATATCAAAGAAAAAATGCTCAGAAAAGAAATGAAATAGAGCCTAAGAACAAAGAATAGCAGTACCCCAAAAATAGGAAGTGTAATGTTTGCTAGAAAATAGGTGAGAATGGTACATGACATCAAGTAGATACAGTGGTAGTGTAGCAGTGCAATCATAGTCTTTGGGATGCCTAGGATGTGAAGCTAGTGGTTGCAACATAGGCTGAACT
The DNA here is from genome assembly GCA_015680685.1 of Gnetum montanum. Lineage (NCBI taxonomy): Eukaryota > Viridiplantae > Streptophyta > Gnetopsida > Gnetales > Gnetaceae > Gnetum > Gnetum montanum. The sequence goes on from MNCI01038012.1 coordinate 270,677, forward strand.
TGTTGGGTTGGCTGTTGTCATGTTCTGTAGGTGCAATGATGGACAACATTCTAGGAGGTGTTAAGGTGTGAAGCTTGGGTACTCAAGTGCAAAAGTGTCAAGGATTCTCAGATAGCTAAAATGCCCAATGCTCTTTTGATTTTCCAACCTCTAAAGTACTGAAAATTGGGGTACTTATACAGCTAGGTTTAGCATGAAACACAAATTTAGCACCACGTGGCATGAGTATAGGTGAGGTTACGCTGACATGTTATGCTCTCATGAAAGTAGCAAAGTGTTACACTCTGAAGGATAGTAATGGGTTCCTAGAGAATACTAAACTATGACTACACTACCTAGAATACATGTGCTAGAGTCTAAGAGATCACAATGTACTTACAAATACTATAAGAAAGAATATAGCTTGGAGGCTACGCTCCAGGACTACGTATTTCCCTCTTTTGAGTGGGGTCAAGTGTAGGGACAATTTTTGGGATTGATGAGTGTCCAAAAGAAATGAAAACTATTGATCTTCATTGTTGGAGGAGCATCAGAGATAAGATGAAGGTTGATTCCAAGTTTTGGAGGCTTTTAGAGGCTTTTCTCTAATGTCAAGCTGGCTACACTCTAAAGCATAACACAACACTTAGTGAAAATTTTCAAAATTTTGATGTCTCACATTAGTTATGCTAGCTACACTAGGAAGCATAGTAGAGATTAGCATGGATACATAGCAAAAATTTAATGAAATCTATAGTCTTCCCTCATGGCACACTAGCTATGCTATAGGGTGTAGTAGGCGAGCTAGCACAACCAATCACCTAAATATAGGTCATTAGATGAGGAATGGTATAACTTTATGCAAAGATTCAAGTGGGCTTGTCATTAGACCACCAAGAAATAGAAGAAAAATGTAGTTTCAAAATTAGGTATTGAAATGGAAAAGAGTTCTTTCCCACCCCTAACATGGTCATCCCACTCATTGACAATTTCAACTAGATCTTAGACCAACTTATTAGGGTGCATGGGACGAAAGAAAAAGATGCAGTATCAAACTATGATGAGCCCCTACATGATGGGCAGGAGGAGTTTGAGTCCCATTTAGACAATGGTGTTCCATTCTATACCTTTGTCCAAAAACCTACCTCCACTTTTGTGCCACACCATTCATAGTCCTCTACCTTCTTTGAGGCATCCATGACACTTCTACAACCTAGGTCCTTACCTGTGGTAGCTAGCCACCAAGTCCTACCTATGCAATAGAGTGTAAGACCCTTTGCTTCTTTCCCATTTTTCATCTCTTCGTAGTTTGTACAACCTTCTCTGTTGGAATTTTTTATGCTGATGCTACCATATGTGCACACCATGCCCATATCGTAGCCACAAATGAGTCACATGCCCTTTATCCTAGCCATGTCAGTAGCATCCCCAATGATAGCCCAAGCCTCAACTTCATGGTGGGCCATGACCTTTGTACACATGGTACAACTATCACACATGCTATAATACACATAACATTAGACTCAACAAATGCCACATGTGATGGTACAACCCATCATAGGGCTTTGGCCACTTCAATGGTACCACTAGCAGCATAGTCAACGCAACCTCTACGACATCTTTAAGTTTGGATTAAGTGTTCTAATTCATCGAAAATATCAAGGAGGAGGTTAGGTAGCTTAAATTAGCCAACTCAAAAGTAGTCCATGTAATGAAATTCTATCAAGATGGTCCTATCAATCGTATAGTCCCACCGCTAAGACTACGTCCTTAGGTCCAACTCCCCCACTTCACAAAATACAATGGCAAGGGGGACCCCATCACCCACTTGGTAACATTTTTTTTGAGTGCCTACTTTTGCAAGCGTGGAAACATGCAATCATCCACATTTTTTCCATGTCCCTGACTGGAAAAGCTTTCAACTAGTACCATGGAATCCCTAGAGCCTCTATTTGAACTCTAGAGTAGCTACTAAGCTAGTTTGTGACCCACTTCAACTATAACATAAAGCTTGAGCCACTTTAGACCAACTGATGAATATCAAACAAGGGGCACTAGAGCTAATAAAAAAATATATACAACATTGGAGTGCTTCCCTAAATGAAAATCATGAGGTAATAGCTGAAACTCACTTGCTGGCTATCTTCAAGGGTGTAATAAATGACTTTATTAAGTTAAAACTCTACTATTTAGCTCTACATTCTCTCAGCTAAGCTTTTTCTTAGAGAAAGAGCACAAAAGATGTAGTAGAAGCCAATAAGGACCTAGCCTATGTGGCCTAAAAAAATGTAGATACAAAAAGGGACAAAGACAAGGTGAAGTCCACAAAAATCGTTGTAGTTGTGGCTAATGAAGCCAAACCCAACAACACCAAGCTAGTGTTTAGGGCACCTATGGCCTTGACCAACAATAACAAGGAATTAGGTTCTGGCACCACAGGAACCAACTAGCCTACATCGTCAATGGGCATGGGGCAAGCTCTCCAAAGGCCAAATTTTGAGCGCAAGGATCACTCAAAATACATACCCTTACCCATCAAGCTATCAAAGCTTGTAGACCAATTGTTTAGTGTTGGGTACATTCAGCATAAAAAAAAGTTAAAGGACATATGAAAATGCCATGAGAGGTATTCTGAAGTTCTTAGAAACCCTTCTATAGCCATGCCAAATGAGCTCCCTGTTCCCTAATAACTTTAGATTGGATCAGTTCTGCAATAACCATTAGTTACATGGCCATGACATGAACTACTACTTGGCATTGAAAGATATATTCGACACATGATTGATCAAGGAAAACTAGTCCTTGATGAAAGTAGTCCTATTTGGCTAGAAAAACAATCCATGAAGGTCTATAAAGACCCACTCAATGCTAGTGGTGCAAGTTACATCATCAATGTTGTTGGTGTTGATGACAATGCAAAATTGGCACATGAACCATTTGTGGTTCGTGTGCACTTTGATGACACTGGGGCCTCAATGGCAACTAGACCATAGTCCCCTTTCATCATCAAGGCATTACCTTAGGAACCCATGACACCCATTGTGGTTAGGGCTCCATAGCACATTGTGGAGATGGCAACCCAGACACCTTTTGTCATTAGGGTGCCAAAACGTGCAGATCCCTCACTTGCCTAAGGTCCGATGGTGGGAACTACATCACAACTTGTCCATCTAAAGAGACATGATGAGAATCTAGCTGACAAGATTACTAGGGAGAACATGGAGCTAGGTCCTCCTAAGCCCATCCCCTTGTTAGCCATCCTTATGGCCTCATCATCTTAGGCCACCAATGCTAATACAAATAGTCAATAGACAAGTGTTGAGGCTTAAAGGCCCACCACACAATCAAAAGCCAAATCTCCTCCATAGGATATCCACCTCTTAGGATGCATGAAGGAGGTAAAGATCACCAAAACAACATATGGTGAAAATGATATTTTAGATGCATTTCTGCAATTTAAACAGGCTCTAAAATAGACAAATACAACTTTGATCCTATATGACTTGATTATGATCTCTTCTTCTCATCATGAGGCACTATTCTGCATGTTGGAATATATTCCTATTAATGAGGATATGCCAAAAAATGATAAGGACATTCATGCCATAATGCTCCCACTCATAACCAAGGAGTCAAGGCCTACACCCTTGACATTTCACAATGAGGTAGTCAGAGCTAACCATGAAAAGGGCCATGTAACCACTTTGCCAATGTTTATAAAAATTTGTGTAGAAAATACAAACTTTGTAGGGTGCACTTCAATGAGAATGTGGCAACCAATGTTATCCCATTCCCCATCATCAACAAGCTTGGCTTGGTTGATCAGATTATGCCAACAACAATGACTTGCTTGAAGTCCTTCAATAGAGCACATGTGATCATCAAAGGGATAGTCACAATAGATTTTGTGGTAGGGGATCAATTCCCTACTAATTTTGAATTCATTGTGGTTCAAGAAATGCCTAGACTCAACCTAATCCTAGCGATGTCTTGCCTAGCCCTAATATGGATCATTTCTTCACCCATTCACCAAGAGATCCACTTACCCTATGATGGTGGGGAGATGGTGATCTTTGGTGACAATGTAGCCTCTTCAACCATCAACAACACAGATACCCAACATGGATCAGAGCTAGAATTCTTTGAGGATATACCACCCACTCAAAGTAAAAGTTAGTGCTGTTTAGCTGATCTTAAAAAGCCAAGTGAGATAAGTGACCTCCTTGAGGGAATTCTTTAAGTAGAATTTTCCTTCTCTACATTAGATGAAGGTCTAGGGGAATACTGTCTAGTACCTCCTAGGCCTTATGCACCACCTAACCTACATCAGGTTTGAAAGCACCTGCACAACTAGGGCATGCCCATAGTTCATTTGGACATTTAACTCACCCTTTGTTCTTTACCTATACAGTTACAATTTGTGTTATTATTTACATCTTACATTAGTTATAATTTCATTTGGCCTAAAATAAATGAGACTTGAAAAGAACTCAAACTATCACATGGCCCAAAAAGGCCTTAAACTAACACATGGCTAAAAATAGCCTAAAACTAGTGATGGTGCAAAATGCCCTTAAATTAGCAATGGCCCTGCCACCATGGCCTTAAACTAACATGGGGCCCACAAGGGGCCTAATTGCATCAACCAAATCATAAGTTAAAATTACAAAAATATTACATGAAATATGAAAAAATGAGAAGCAAATAACTATCATATTTCCATTGAATTATCAGTAAGATACATAGTTCAAAATTACATCGAAAACTTGAAATATCCAAAAAGCACAAACTTTCCCAATAGTAGGGCTACATTTGAAGCATTTCAACCTATAGTGTGCGATAGGGGCTAGGGCTCTACCCCTTCGTCTTCATATACTACTTCATTGGGTCCCATGCCATCACATACAACCTACATCAAATAAGAATAAAATAATAAATTAGTAAACAAATGAGGTAACATGCAAAATTATAATAAAGTAAACAAAAATACTATGAACTAAACCAACCTGAGAAGGACTTGCATCAATATTTGGGGGCATCCTGTTGAGGCCAACCTCTAGGTGTTGGAGGATTTCATTCTTTAACAAAAATGTCTAGTCTTCCTTACCCAAGTCAATTCCCACAAGGGTTTTCCATTTTTCTATGGTCATCCATGAAAACAACCCTGATGAAGATGTTGCAGAAGTTACCTCTCTAGAAGGTACAATAATCTATCTTTCTAGGGACTCACTCACCACTACATTGCTCACGAATAGCTTGTAAGCCTATGTAGCACCAATGGCATCAAGAAATATCTCTTGGCATCAGTGTTCCATAGACTCATCTCTATAATTCATGAAGTATGCTTTGTGCTCTTGATTGTAGTGGTGTTCGTGATTCTTTTGCGTTTGTCTCCACCAATACACCTTCATGCTATAGTTCTTCCAATTCTAATTTTTTCTTGCTAAGAGGTCTATCTATAGATGTTGCTTCATAACCTTATGAGTGACCTCATTATTGACTTAGATAGCCAATCAGTACTTGGCATAATTGATTTTGGCCATGTGGAAACTACCATCTGGCTTGTCACATGCCACCAAGAAGTCATAACATGACTGTAGGCCCTCTACTCTTACCTCTTAGTTTGTCCCTTTTCCTTGAAGCTCTTGCACCCATCTCCATAGGTGCTTATTTACCTATCTACACTCCAAAAATGCTTTTGTGGAGTACAACATGCACTTGCCTACCTTGTCATACATATGACAAGGCACCTACTCCACCTTGGGGGGAAACTCAATTATGGTATCAACCTGGATCGCTCTATTTAGGTTCCATTTAAGCTATGAGCCTATCATTCCATAATAGGTGAAATAATGTTAGTCCAAAGATAAACAAAAAAATCAATAGAAAAAAGGAAAAGATAATAATAATAAAATAAACATACTAATCTCAGGGTCTACCTGTTTGATGTGATCTATCATATCATCCATCATGCCTTACATGAAGGTGAACTTATCAAGAGTTTCCATTCATGGTTGTGTATGGAAGATGGAAGTTGATGTCAAAAATTTAATAAAAGTACTATCAACTACAACATAATGCACTTTATGATCATCAAGCAACCAAAAACTAAGGAAAGCATAAAAAGCCACAAAAAAAACACAATGAAGATGGTAGTGCAAAGCTCCTACCCAATAAACCATTAGGTGTGAGAGAAAGGGGATACCCATCTACACACTATCAAAGAAATGCTCAAACTCATCCTCTTCAAACTGAAACCCTTCTTCCTCAAGTTTCCTTAACACTTTAGTGACTTCCTGCTTTTCTTCATCCACCATATGTCCCTCACGTTGAGGGACATCATCCTCCATATGCTTCACTATCATTGCAGGGGCCCTCTTTCCTGTGTCACATAAGTTTTATTTAGAATTAATATAAGATATCATGAAATATTGAAAAAAAATTAAATAATGAATACTTAATTGCTATTTTCAAATTCAAATCATGGAGCTTGAATTGTAGCTTCTTGCCACCCTCCACTTCATGCATGGTTTCCTTTGTAGAGTGAGGATTCTTAATCTTTAATTTTGACAACCTTACTATCTTGGTAATGAGTTGTGATCCTCTTACTATGTTTATAGTGTTGGTTGGTGGAGCCTCCCTAGCATTATCACATGTGTGGTAGGATTTCCCCACATGGTGTTTAGTTGTTATCAAGAACAACTCGCCAGCTACCTCTAGAGGGTCATGCGACTGCATGGTGTGGAACAGGTGGCAAATCCATGACTTGAATATCTAAGTGTGATCTTGCACCATTCATTCCTATTCTTGTGAAGCACCAAAAGTTCCAAAAACCTTCAAAGGCATGCTACAAAGAAAGTGAAATGCACATGTGATCGTGCTTAGAGGTTGCTATGTAGCTTAATGATTTTAGCACATAGGCCACTAATAAGGAAATTTGCCTAGTTGTACCATGTCCCCTCCTCTATCACATATCTCATAATCCAAGCTTGCTCAACCCCAAGAATCTTTCTTTGCGAAACCAACTTAGGAAATGCACAAACTTGGACGACTAGGTAGAGGTGGTGGACCATGGGTACTTTCACCTCCTTCATTGGTATACCTTTATAGCCCTTGTGACTGTCCAACCATTCTTCAATATCTTCTCTATGGTCTAAATCCTTGTTGATCTTTTCTACCATTAGTATACCTTCAAATGAGGTGTCGAAGAGGTCCATAAAGAATTCATTTGTAATTTTGAAGATCACCTACATATTACAGACCCACATGTAGAAGCGATCAACACTCTTAGTGAAGAAGTCAATTAGGGTAATCATTTCAACCACTAAGATGCTTGGGTTAATGATCAAGAAGAGGTCCATGAGCCTAGCTTGCTAAAGATTCTTTGCTACTTACATTAAGGCCTCATAACACAACCAGTTCTGTGAATTCTCAAACTCATCATATTTAAAGATGAGAGTGGTCTCAGTGTAACCTGTAGTAACCACTATGACCTCCATTAACTTAGTTGCAACTACAATAAGGAAAAATTAGCAACATGATTGAAAAGAAAGCTAAAAATGCATCAACATAAGTGACATACAACTTACATGGTGTGAATGATGTGGAAGATGGTAGTAGTGGGACTAAAACATCCACACTTGGTATATTGGTTGCCCAGTCAATGTCAAACCAACTAAGATCTTAACATCACTCATTAGATTTAGAATACCTATGAGCGTATTCAACCAAGTTTGTCCTGATTTGGCTAATCATTGCGGCATGGACATTCTCAGAAGGTGAGAATTCCTATATGGCAATTTGGGTCAAGTTTAATACCCCCTCCTCATCATGAAGGCCATCTACATCAATGGAAAACCTAGCAATAGACATGAGTAAGCATCTTAATTCATATTCTAACAAACAATACAAAAAATTAAAAGGGGAGTCACCCTTCAACTTAATAGATAGTCCCAAGTAGATTTTGGAAAATGGTGTGTACATGTCGAGTGATGAACATAGTGTTATTCTTATTGTAGCATTGAAACTTAGGCATTCCCTAGATCTTAGATAAAATCCTAATACCTTTTTGGCACTAACCCAAGCTCCCTACTCTTTGGTCATCAGCAAGCTCCCTACTCTTTGGTCATTAGCAATCTCATCAAATATGAATCTTAGAATGCCTTGGTTTGCCATGGGCAATAGTGTCTCCATTATGATGCTTGATACTTTGGCTAATAATTGTGACCAAATCATTATACTAAAGTGGTGAAGCAAAAATTCTAGGAATTCTTGTGTGCCCGACCTAGACCAAACCATCTAATGTCCTACACATGTGTCTATTGTAGGCACATTCAGTACAAGATGACTCATATAACACAAAATGCTCACCAATTCAACTATGATGAGAAAATGTTTTAGCAACAACTTGCAATGACATAGTAACAACAACAGAAAAATGTTATCATTGAATAAAATAGAAAAAATGCATAAAAAAATTACACCCAACATGATTAAATTTTCACTATGCCCCATGGGAAAGGAATGCCGACATACCCATATAAGATGCCTAGTTCCCAACAAGGCATAGCACTAACACTTACGTTACATTCTTATAAGCTATATAATTTTGACAATATAAAAAAAAGTTCTAACTATTGGTTATGCTCCCCATAGAGCGTAACTTGATCAACTTAAAAAAATTTCTAAGTGTTGGTTATGCTCCTCCTACAGTGTAACAATTGCAATATTTTCTTATTTTTTGAAGTGTTGGTTACACATTCCCATAGAGCGTAACAACTAGCAAAATTTTTCTAACTATCTATTGCATTGTCTATGAAGCGTAACACTAGGAAACCAAAATTTTCCTAACTTTCTGTTATGCTCTTAGAGACATCCTAGTGTGATCGATGTGACTTTCATAGTTACCATACCCCAAACATTACACTCTATTTTTGACCCCCAAACCACCTTGGTTGAATCCTATCCTATGCCATAGTGCAAGATTCCTAGAAAACCTTGTCCTACTACATGATGCAAGATGCCCAAAAACCGTTGTTCTATGCGATGCATGTTATCCTATTTCATAGCATAAGCTTCCAAAAACACTTATCTCACACCATGGCATAGGATGTCAAAAATCCTATCTCACTATGTGGCATAGGATGCCAAAAGCCCTTGTCCTATGTCATGATGTAGGATGCCTAGAAAACCTTGTCCCACGCCATGGCATAGGACATCAAAAAATCCCATGTTTTGCGCAATGCATGGGACACCAAAACCTCAAACCAAATTTTATAAAGGGCTAAAACAAAGAAAAAAATGCATCACATGCACTCCCTTCCCTAGCCATGACCCAAAAAAACCCTAAACACATAAGAAAAAGTAGGAAAGGAAAATTTCAAGGATAGAGAAGAGGACCTCACTTGGCCAATTGCATCTCCCTGAAATCCTCTATGCATGCCCTTGGAAGGTGCCTCAGTGTACGGTCTCCTTCATCAACATTGATGAGGTCGAGGTGTTGGTATTCGCTTTAGTGCATCATAGTTGGTTGCTACACACTTGCTTCCTCCTTTCCCCTCTATCATGCTCTAGCTTCCCTCTATCACTACTATGCTCTATCTCCATTTTCCTTAATTGTGCTACACTTAGTGACTATTTTCTCTAACTTTGAAAATGATACGTTTACCATGGTGAAAGCCCTATTTATACCCTTTAGGATTAAATAACACGTCACCCTCCTAGGATGTTCTGTGTTCCACACATAATGTGGGATTGTCCTATGTCCTATGTGTAATGTGGGACAAGTGTAGTAGCCAAAGTTAGAAATTTTTCAAAAATTTTCTAGCATTCCTATACATAGAAAATTTTTTGCATTCTTTTCTGATTGTCCAATAAACATCTAGCTTAGCCCCACATTTCAAACCTCTCAAGCCTTGCTTAAACCTATGTCTCTCGCATAAACTATGGTCTGCTACAACCTTAAACTAGCAATTTTATGGACAATTTTGATCCTAGGATTACTTTACATACTATACAATTAGAAAAAGTTTCATAACATTTTCTTCCTTATTTTATGCATTTTTCCTTGTTAAGACAAGTACTGATCGACATTTTTCTTACTATTTTGCAGTATCTCTTGAGCAAGATTACAAAATGAATGCATAAAAGATTCTTCATTGGCCCTTAGTCTTCAATGAACCTTACAGTGGTTCCATAAGATGCATAAACACTAATCTCCTAGACTTCAAGCCATTCACTTATGACACAAACATAGTATCTCTAGAGACATCTCTAGACTAGCAAGGCCATCTAGTTAGAGCTCTAGTCTTAGAAGTAGATGATGTAATTGAGGATCCTCTCATAGAAGTCCCTATAGTACCATGTACAGGTGAGGCAAAAACATTGAAAATTAGTTGTTTGTTAGATCCTCAATTCAAACAAAGCATCTCTAAGATCTTTAACAATAACTTCAAGGCATTCACATGGTCCTACGAGGACATGTTGGGCTTAGACCTTCGCATAATATAGGATAAGATTATTCTAGATCCTAATGTAAAATTAATTAAACAAAAAGCTTGTAAAGTCAAGCATGAGGTGGTGTTGGCCAATCATGATGAGATCACTAAGATTTACAAATCTTGTTTCATCTAGGTAGTTGACTATGTTGATATGGTCTCAAACATTGTAGTTGTTCCTAAGAAAAATAGAAGTCAAATGTTGCCTTGGACCACGTCCTCAAATGTTTCCTTAGACATGACCTTAGGCTGAATCCAAAAAAGCGTGTCTTTGATGTCAAAATAAATTACATGTTAGGCTTTGTAGTATCAGAAGTAGGTATATGCATCAACCCCAATAAGGTTAAGGCTATCACCAAATTAGCACCACCAACAAACCTTAAGGAGATACATGGGTTACAAGGTAGATTACAATTCATACGTAGGTTTATCATAAGGTTGATTGATAGGTTTCAACCAATGAAAAATTTTCTCAAAAAGGAGGTACACTTTGAGTGGATAGCTTAATGCGAAGAGGCCTTTAACAACCTCAACAAGGAGCTTGCTCAACTTTTGACAGTCTACCAGCCACAAGGAGATAAGCCTTTCTAGATTTACCTTGCAACCTTAGATACATCCATTACTTCTATACTTTTCCAAAGATAAGATGATGGCTTGGAAGTCCCTATTTACTACTTAATACATGTGCTAGTGGTCCATGAGGAAAAATATAATGATGTGGAGAAGAATTATCTCACCTTAGTCTTTGCACTAAAAAAGTGAAGACACTATCCCTTCCATAGTCAAGTCAATGTCATTTGTAAAAGAAACATATTTTATGCAATTATAATAAACATGTATGAAATTAGTTTAATAGCATAATGAAAGGTAATAACCACAAATTTTGACCTACACTACATAGTGCAAGAATCCATAAAAGGTCAAGCAATAGCCGCATAACTCACGGCTTCACCTGTAGATGATCAAGAAATAACAAATCTAAAATTTCTAGATGAGCATATCAATAGTATAAGTCAAGTAGCTGCAAACTTTGAGGTAGTTTTAAACTTTGATGATGCTTCAACCATATAAGGTGGTAGTGCTACTACCATTATGACATTCCCCTCCGGGGACATCCAACCCTTCGCATATAGTTCACATTTCCTTGTACAAAAAATGTGGTGGAGTATGAAGGTCTCCTTAGAGGTATGTTAGTAGCTTAAATATTAGGAATACAAAACATAGTAGTCCAAGGAAATTCATAGCTAGTCATCAACCATGTTAGAGAGGTCTACACTTGTAAGGCACAACACCTACAACCTTACTGTGATTTGGCAAAACACTTGCTTAAATAATTTGCAACTATTGATGTCCTACATATTCCTCATAATGAAAATGACATAGTTGATGTATTAGCTACTTTAGCTTTAAGCATAGTATAAAAAACATGTTTTTTCTTTACCTACTTTGATAGCGGATTGCACCAAACCTATAAATCAAACAACAAGCATTGCATCTATTGATGAAATAGGTACAACCCATGTCCAAGAGTGGTATGATGATATCAAGGCATACCTCAAATAGGGAGAGCCTTTGCAAAAATATAACATTTGCCCAAAAAGACATAGTACAAAAGCGATCATAGTAGTATGTCCTTGTAGGTGACAAAACCTTGTGTCATAGATCCTATGATGGAATACTATTAACTTGCATTAGTCATAGTGAAATGTGAAAGATCATTGACCAAGTCCATGAGGGAGTATGCAGAGGCCATATAGCCCCTAGGGAAATGACAACAAAAATCAAACATCTAGGCTATTATTGACCTTACATGGAATGTGATTGCATCTCCAAGGTTAGGACATGTGACGTGTGTTAGCGACATGGTAACCTAATGCATGTGGCACCCACTAAGCTACATACTACATAGATCACATGGCTGTTCAAACATTGGAGGTTGGATATCATAGGCCCTATAATGCCTATGTCTTCTGCAAGACATAGCTTCATCAATACCATAACTAAATATTTTACAAAATAGGTTGAAGCCATTCTCCTTAGGAAGACAACATCACAGTAGGTTTGCAAATTCATTTTAGATAACATAGTGACCTAATTTGGTCTACCCATGACTATATTCATAGATGATGGCCCACAATTTAGCAAGGGGAAAACTAAAGCCTTCTATAAAAAACTTGGTTCCTTCTCATCATTGTACTACCCATAAGAAAATGGTTAAGCAAAGGCAATGAAGAAAGTCATTGTCAACCTTCTAAAGAGGATGCTTAACAATAGCATGTGAGAATGGCATGAACAACTAGTCTACGCGCTATGGGACTACTATACAACATGTAGAACAACAATAGGTAGTGAAACACCACTAATTTCGGCCTAGCACTTTGAAATGCGAATGAATCAAGCCTTTTAGAAGTTTCAAGAGGAAAAATTTAACTAAGGCATGGAACTCACGCCTAGATTACTCAAGCCAGCTTGCTCACCTCGTCAGGCTGGCTCGACCCCAGCATGAGTAACTACAATAGCTTTAGGAGCAAGTCAAAATGGTCAAATCTAAAGGTGAAAGCTATCCTTAAGGACCACTAATGATCATTCCAAGCATCAGCATTCAAAGATTCAAATTTCAAGTCAAAAAGTGCAAGTTTTCACACTCACGCTGAGGTCACGCTATCAGCGTAAGTAACTTTTAGAACCACAAACTGAGTCAAAATGACCTGATTTCCAAGGTGCAAGTCATTCTTAGGGCTCATTGTTGACAACTTTAGATTTTAGCCTCTAGAATCCCAGAGTTCAAGTTCAAAAATTGTAGGTTTCTATAACTCATGCTTGTAGCGTGAGTCCAATGTGAGCTGCCAAAGGTGGCTCAAAACAAGTCACTTTCAACCTCAGTTTCTAATTTTTAGGTCACTCTTGTTGCGAATGAAAATGATAGCAGCTGGAAAACACCAAAAGGTCGTTGGTCAGTGATAGTCTTAACCCCAAATCCGTGGGAGGGCAATGCTAGATAAAATGGAAATGAGGTGCCTTGAATGGTCTAGTCGATTAGATAGGGACTTAGTCAGTGTTAATATAACCTTTCATAAATGAATAATTTGACAACAAGGCTTCTAGCATAAAATGATAACTTTGAATGAAAAAGAGACAAAAAATAATGTAAAAATGCAATGATAAGCAAGAAAACAAAGTGAATTGCACTTAGAAAAATGCACCACTTCAAGAACATGACTTCACTATGTCAAGGTGGATATAATTGGTTGTGTGGCATTGAGGGATGTAGAGATCCCAAGAGTAAGCAAGATGTTTAGAGTAAGATAGTTGTATACTTAAATGCGGACTCAGGAGTTAACAATGCAGAATGCTCTGGGGATAGCAGGAAAGAGAAAAACAAAATGCCAAGCTAGAGTGTTAACTATTTACATTGTCAAACAAGGTGTTTACAATGCTCAGGAATACAATGCTAACTTTTTTCTTGCTTGTTAACTAATTCCATCGCCAGCCACTTGAGAGACTAAAAAAGGAAAAGATCTTTTGAGCGTTGCTCATTGGGGTATTTATAGGGCCAAGTGCATGCGAAAGATTCAGTTTGGACACCATGTGTCTTGGGCCTATGTTGACTTGCCTATGCTGCATGGGCATGCATGATCATTGGACATGCATGTCTATTGGACAAGCCTACCATGCTATAATTGCACACCTACCATGCTATAATTATTCCGTCAGAGCTTGGAGACAAGTGACAATGGTGCAATTAGGCAAGGTGCATTGATGTGTCATAACTATCTGCTATGTTATGCCATGCTTTGTAGCATAGCATGTGGGCATAGCATAGCAACTTGTTACGCCATACTACACTATGCTACGTAGCATAGCGTAGCCGCCAGTTTGAAGAAAAAACTTGCACTGCATCCTGTTCCATGTGTTGGACACCTTTGAAGTGCACTGACTGTTTATTGCACTACGAATCTTGTGAACTTGCTGATCCTGCCCATTGAAATGCCTTTCCTTATTTCTATAGAGTTGCTACGCTGTGCTACGCTACGTAGCGTAGCAACCAACACAAATTGCTTTTATTTTTTTGCTAAGTTTTCCACTTTCTTGTGAAGGAGCCATTGCTAAGGAACTTGGATTTGAGTGAAGCAACTATTTTTGAAGGCCAAAGGTGATAACTTAGTGTGACTGGAAATCATCAATTAAGCTGAGCCTTCCTGTCTTGCTCTTGCTGCACTGTGCTATGCTGCATAGTGTGGCATAGCATAGCATCTTCTCTTGCAATAATTTGTGATCGACTGTTTGAACAACCGTCCCCTGAAGCCTGCTATGCTCTATTGTGTGGCGTAGCATAGAAAACTCCTTGACTTAGAAACCCTGCCAAAATATTTTATGCATTTTGAGCACTAACGACAAATCTCTGCATCTTTTCTGTGTAGGTTGTCAGTTGGAAAAATTACCCAGCTAGAAAATTTGCCAAACTATTCAACCTAAACTTGAAACATTCACTTCTTGCCGAAGTGACATGACGTTGCCTAAATTTTCAAGACCTGGTAAAGCAAGGATGCCCTAAAATTTTGGGTTGTTTCATTGTTCCCTCTATGTTGATGTC
Source organism: Gnetum montanum (assembly GCA_015680685.1). Classification (NCBI taxonomy): domain Eukaryota; kingdom Viridiplantae; phylum Streptophyta; class Gnetopsida; order Gnetales; family Gnetaceae; genus Gnetum; species Gnetum montanum. Next base: position 285,746 of record MNCI01038012.1, read on the forward strand.
TAGAGGATGGGCCTAAGACTTTGACAAAGAATACAAAACACCATGGAAGATGAAATGCCAACATTGTTGTGTGGTGACTATCGAGACATCGCTTAACTATGCTTGAGAGTGTTGCATTGGTTTTTGTGGGGGGAAAGGGCTCAGCAGAGAGGAAGGAGGTTCAAAAAAAGGATAAAGATAAGGTTTAGTAGAGTCCCTCTTCGAAGTGCTCATGAGGGATTCATTCATGTTTTTATCTTTATTTTCACTAACCGTCGACCTCTTGTTGAAACACTTGCGAAGGGTGATTGAAAAATGGCTTACCCGCCATCTTTTCTAAGCACATGAGCTTCTACTCTCTTACGGTTTTACCTTTTGTTGCTTTTCCGTTTACATTTGTGACCAACCTTGCCACAGAATAGGTGTTTCTTTCCATGGATGAGTTGTGTTACATTCATGTGGGGGCTTTGACCTGCCTACAAATGTTTCCCATGTGGCAAGCTACATTATGCATATCATGGACTTTGTGGTTGAGAAAATAGGAGGGCTTAATAGGCATTGGAAAAAGCTTGTAAAAGAGAGGAGCAAGTAGTAATTATGGATGCAAGAAGTAGGGAAAAGGGAAGAAGCTTAGAAGGTAGTACAAGATGTGCACTCTGAAGTAGCCAAGCTAGTCAAGACAATCACTTCACAACACTGTAGCATTTTCTATTGTAGCAAAATGCACCTTCGACCAACGCCTCACCAGAACACACCCTACAAACACAGAGAGTGAACCAAAAGAAACAACCATGATGCAAAGTGAGGACAAATATCTTACTTGTTGTAGATGTTGTTGAAGCTCCTGGACATTGTTGCTGGTGTACGATGTCCAAAGTAGGAAGGCTAGTAGTAGCCTTGGCAGTGTCAGCATGGAGGAGATGGCATCGAAGGAGCAAGGAGTTGCTGTGAGTGCGGATGCTTAGGAATCCCTACCAAAGGAATGCATTCTTAGTTTAGCTATGGGATTAGCTACCACATAGCTAAATGTTGTTTGAGCTCAGGCACTGGCATGGAGTTGGAGGATAACAATATTTTGGCTACGCCACAATACTGCTGAAACTTTAGCAGCAGGCATTGACCGAGGAACTACCTTTAGGGTGATGTCCATGGCGATAGTAGGTTTAGGGGATCAGTGAGTTTTCATACAACATCTCTGGGGGATCAGCAAGGTGCTAGGAGCAACGACATTGCATATGTTCCAGATTTTCTTCTCAGTGTGTCATGAACTACATTCTAGAACTGCAATGTCCCACCCTGCGTTGGCACTATGCAAGCTTGCTTGATGTGTACTTGTTGCAAATGCATGCTAGGGATGTGCCATGAACCCAGTTTAAGGTCCTGGTAGACTGTGTGCCAGTTTAAGGTCCTAGCAGTCCACTGTTCTGGTTTAAGATTACAGTAGACTGTATGTGTTGGTTTAGGATCCCAACAGACTATATGTGCCAATTTAAAGTTATAGCAGACTAGCTGTGCCAGTTTATAGTCATAGAGGACTATATGTGCTAGTTTTACATCATAGCAGATGTTTGTTGCCAATTTTTTGTCATAGTGGATGATCTATGCCAGTTTTACGTTATAGTGGACATGCTGTGCCATTTTTACATCATAGTAAACATTGGTGAAGCTGTGCCAGTTTAACGTCATAGCAGACATTAACTCACCTTTGCTAGTTTTACGTCTTAGTAGACATGCTATGCTAGTTTTACATCATCACGGATGATTTCCTATTGGCTCCATGAACTTAGATGTAGTACAGATTGAGGTACGAGTGGTTCACTGGGCTGGTGAGCTTGTTGACGTCCAGGTCTACCAACTTGAAGGCTCCATTCCCAAATGCTTTAGTTACCATGTAAGGACCTTCCTAGTTGACTGAAAATTTTCTCACCTGCTCATGGATAGCCTTGAGGATGAGGTCTCCCTTCTGTACTAATCATTGATGTAGGTCTACATGGCACTTTTGTTGTTGCTTGCTCTGGTAGCACTCTATGCAACTCAAGGTTTATGCACGCTCCTCCTCTATTGAGTTGAGTTTGATGACCCGCAACTCATTATTTTGGACTTCACTGATGACATTAGATAGGATCATCTAGAGTGATGGTAACTTCAACTCAAGAGGCAACATAGCTTTAGATCCATAAACAAGATTGTAAGGATTTTTACTGATCGCAGTCCTGCATGTCCTATAGGCCCATAGAACATAGAGGATTTTATCGTGCCACCGCTTCTTGTTCTTACTAAGCATTCTTTTCAGCAAGTTGATTATGGACTTATTTGTAGCCTCTGCCTACCCATTCGCCTACAGGTAGTATAGGGAGGAGAATGATTGCTTGATGCTTAGATTGCTGTAGAAGGTTCAGGTTTCCATACTACTGAATTGTGGCCCAGTGTCAGTTACAATAGTCATCGGAAGACCAAACCTTGTCACTATGTTATCCAAGATGAAGTGGAAAACCTGCTAAGATGTCATCTTCCTCAAGGGGATAGCTTCCACCCACTTAGTAAAATACTCAGTGGAGGTGATGATGAAGCTATGCCCTATGGAGGACTTGGGCGTGATGCATCCTATGAGGTCTAATCCCCATCATTGGAAAGGCCACATGACCTGCATTGAATGTAGCTCTATAGGTGAAATGTGTATGAGATTTGCGTATCTCTGGCATGTGTCACACGTCTTGAACTTTGACAGGCAATCATGCTCCATATGGAGCCAGTAGTACCCTAGGCATCTGATTTTCACAGCCATACCCCTAGGTGCTATGTTTCCACCACACAGTCCTTCATGTACTTCATTAATTACCTTCAGCAGTTTCTTCTCATCCACGCATGCTAGAAATATCTCGTCATAGGAATGCTTGTAGAGGGCATCATTTCCCATGAGCATATATTACTAATCACACTTATGGATTGCATCTCTCTCGGCAGATGTTAGTCTGCTTGGGGGTTCACCGTGTTGTAGGTAGGCTTTAATGTTAGTGTACGACTCTTGGGTATCTGTGATGCTAATAGAGGCCACGTGTCCCACCTGAGTGATAGGCTCGGTACATTTGACAATCAAAGTCGACAGACTTACAAATGAGTGTGGTGGAATATTTAGTGCAAGGGTGGCTAAGGCGTCTACCACGGATGTTGCACATCCATGGTTGCACATTGGATTTTTGCTAGGTCGCAATAGGGTTGCAGATGTGTAGCTTTGTAGGCATAGACCTTGGTGATTTAATTCACAATTAATTGTGAATCACTGCAAATCGCTAGGTGTTGTATGAATAGTGTTTGGGTAGTTGAGAGGCCGTTGAGTAGCCCCTCATACTGTACCATGTTGTTGGTGCAGGGGAACACGAAACGATAAGCAAACAAGTGCATCTCCCTAGAGGGGAACATAATCATAGAATTTTCACTAACCCCTTACATCGTTGAGGCACTGTCAAAGTGTAAAGTAGCTTCTAGGTGTGATGGGATGGCGTTGATAGTGCCAACATGCTTTTCTGGGAATTCGGGATCTATGGTTGCATCGTCGTCGACGGGCGAGGATGTAAGTTGGGTTGCTATGGCTTGACCCTTTGTCGACAATTTCCTCACATAGTGTAAGTTAAACTTTGTGGTTATTTCTTTCCATTGGGCTATCCTGCTACTTTCATATAGGTTAGTAATAGCTCGGGGTATCTTGCTTTTGCAAATGATGTTAATTGTACTTTGGAATACGTAATGCCTCCACTTTTTTAATGCAAAGACTAAGGCAAGGAAATTCCTCTCCACCTCATTGTATTTTGCCTCATGTGCTATTAATGCATGACTTAGGTAATACACTGGTATCTCAGATCCATCATCTCATTTCTAACAAAACAGTGCCATGATAGATGTGTCGAAGGTGGCAAGGTAGATGAAGAAAGGCCTATCCCTTTGTCGTAGATGCACAGTTGGAAGGTGCAAGAGCTCTTCCTTCAAGTCATCAAAGGTTTGTTGACATTGGGTTGTCCATTCAAAGTTAACTACTTTCTTTAGAAGATGTTGCATGGGGTGTAACTTATTAGTCAACTTTGCTATGAACCTTCAGATGAACTGTACCCTACCTTGCTAAGCATCCAACTCCTTAAGGTTCGTAGGAGGTGCCAGGTTGACGATGGTCTTAACCTTGTCAGGTTCCACCTGTATTCCATCCTACGATACTACAAATCCTAACATGCATCCAATTCACACCTCAAAGATTTACTTCTTAGGATTAAGACATAAATCATGCATTTGACAATGCTTAAGGACTACCCCTAGATCGCGTGGGTGGTCAGCAACCTCTTTGGATTTGATCACTATATCATCCACATACTCGTTTAATGTTTCTAGGCTGTACTCACTAAAGATGTAGGTCATGGCTGATTGGTAGGTTGCTCTGGTGTTATTGAGCCCAAAATGCATCATGGTGTAACAAAAGGTACTCCTTGGGGTCATGAAGGTTGTTGTTAGCTGATGCTCTGGGTTAATGGAAATTTGGTTGTAGCTCGAGAAACCATCCATGAAGGATAAAAGAGCATGACCAGTCATAGTGTTGATGAGTTGATCAATGATTAGAAGTGGAAAATATTCTTTGATCATTGCCTTGTTTAGATCCTAGAAGTCTATACAAATTCATATTCCTCCCTTTTTCTTAGAAACCACAACGATGTTGGACACCCATTCCGAATAATCAACTACATGGATAAAACCAGCTTGGTATATGTAACGATGGAAAATGTCGGTTGCTAGAAACACCGAGGGGATTTCCATGTACATAGTTTTAACCTTGGATCCGTGCAATGGCCGTGCTGGAGAAAATGAATTTGAGGTGCCCTGAATGGTCTTGTAGATCAGACAGGGACTTACTTAATCAGTAAACTTGTCAATGATCGTATAACAAGGTGGCAAGTTGATATGAAAATATATTATCAATTGATGAGAAAATGAGATCTACTCCAAGATTAGATCTTGAGGGCAATGAAGGAAATGCAAATTATGGAAAATGATTGTAAAATTCAATGTAAAGAAGGTGCAATGAATTGAATTTAAAACATGTATGACCCTGAGATCTGGGATCCACCTTATAGATAAATATGATGAATACAACAAGATGTATAAGCAGAATTCGGTTTGAACTAAGTGTCTGCCACCAACAAGAAGCTATTTAGAGATTAAAAAAGCAAAGGCCAATCTACCTTGTTCACTAGCCAATCTGGGTGCAAGGGAGTTAGGCTTGAAGCAAAATATTTCCTAACTTGAAGTCTTTGGTCAAAAGCTTCTCTCCATCATTGTCGATGGTCTTCTATTATCAACTCTTTCTTGTCATCTTGCCAATATTTGCCAAAACTGTCAATAAATTGCCAACCCTTTGAGTGTTGTCTATCGAGGTATTTATAAGATTAGGGTTAGGAGAAGAATGCGGTTTAGATGATGTGTGTCTTGGGCCCACAAAATGCCATTGACCTAATGTGCTGCAGCTGAAGCTTGTGATGCTATGCTGTGCTATGCTCTGAAGCATAGTATAGCGTAACTACCCTTTAAGAGGATACTTTATTTGACCTTGTCTCTTGCGTTGAATAAACTGTCTCGTGACTACCCTGTGATACGATGGGACGCATATTGTAGAATAATGACTACTACTACCTAAATTTCATTGTCTTTGTTACTGCGACTAAGTCAACTATGCTACTTGCATTATGCTGCACTACACTGTGCTACGCTGCATAGCGTGACATGGCATAATATGGCAAAAGTTAAGATTTTTGAACATGGCTAACTTGAGAAGTTGAAGTGTTGTCACTATGCATCTCCTACTCTATTTTGTCTTCCTAAAGTCTGCTACACTGAGCTATGTACATAGCATAGTAAGCCATTAGCCAAAAAAAGAAAACTTGCTGAGATGTGCCACTTGTAGAAATCCTTGTCTAAACTTCAAGACTTTGTTGAATAATCGAGATATCAAAATTTTGTGGTGTTTTAGTATAGCTTGGTGATTTTATCCCTTACAACTAGTGCAATTTCTAGTTTAACCTTACGAGATTTCTACTTGACTACCTTCATGTGCATGTCTAGGATGATGTTGTTCTATATCAACCTCAGATCTAAACCTAACATGTCACTATATGACCATGCGAAGACTTTAATGTTGTCTTGCAGGATTTTAACCACATATTTATGTGTCTATGCATCTAGGAGGGAACTAAGTTTTAATGTTTTTACTTCCCCCTTGGACATGGTCACAGGCATCTTGACGAGAGGGTCCTCAGTTACATCCCTGGCCTCTAGATCTAGAGTCTAGACCAGATGCTCAGGCTAGTTTGGGAGCATTTCTAAGGATGATATGGTGCTAGTTGTGGTTGATTTCCAATTGATCAGGTATTGGTTCAATTATCTTGTGAGCTTGCCCTATGGACCGGTTAAAGCTAAAGGCATGGAGAGATCATGGTGGATTTCCATTTTTTGCTCAACCTGTCAAGATGAAATGAGAGCCTGGTTAAGAGGCACCTGTTCGCAGTAATCGTGCATAATGATAATTTGCAAAACACCGATGAGATGTAACTAGCAGAGCATGATATAAATATTAAAATTTTATAGTTTAAAGTCATGGAAGACCACTAAGTCATGAAGATGCAAAACTACTAAAAGAAGAAATGTACAGATGTAACGCTATCAATGTGAAAACATAGAATTGCTAAAAATGCAAATTTTTTAATGTGAAAGCATGAAACTGCTAGTTTAACATCATTGTGGACCGCATACACGTACCGGATCGAAGCTGCTAGTTTAAGGTCTTTTCAGATCATTAACCAGAATGAAATGCTACCCTAGGAATGCTAGTTTAAGGTCTTTTCGGACCACTAAAGTCGAAGCCATGCTAACATTGCTAGTTTAAGGTCTTCTCAGACCGCTAAAGTTGTAACTACACTAATATTTCTAGTTTAAGGTCTTTCCAGACCGTTAAAGTGATTTCTACACTAAGACAGCTAGTTTAAGGTCTTCTTAGACTGTTAACCAAAAATATGTATTTTTTTCGAGAAAGCAAATAGTTAGACTGCTAGTTTAAGGTCTTTCTAGACCGTTAACCAAAAATATGTATTTTTTGTTTTTTGGGAAAGCAAATAGTTAGCTCGAAGCATGCCAAGATCTTTTGCCTAGATCTATCCATTTTAATTGCCAATAGTGCTACAATGTCGTGGCAAGCATGCTACGCTGCATGGTATACCCCACATTAAATGAAGAGAGAGAATGGAAATTTTTCCTTTTCCACCATTACAACCATAAATAGGGATTAAACCCTGGAAAGTTTGTCATTCTCACCATAATAGCTCAAAGCCCACATTTGGAGCACAAAATGATTTCGGAGCACAGAGCGATTATGCTAATAGAGAGTGAGGTGTTCTTTTTTGCATAGCAATGAGGAAATGTTTGTAGACAAGAAGATGGATCCTAAGAAGGAACACACATTCTTGACACTCACAAAGGTTGAGGAGTTAAATTAAACCCTAGGGTATGTGCCACAGGCACGCATCACAATGTGGGAGGACACGTTGTTGACTCGGTAGGCTGCTATGCTTCCTCTGTTCTTTCTTGCTTTTGTTATCATTTTTATTTTTCTTGCTTCTATTTCTGCAACCTAATTTTAGCTATCTTTGTTTTCTGTCATTGCGTTGCCATTGTTTTGGTCTCTACACCATTGCTATTTCCATTTTGTCCATGGCAGATGCACAAATGCTATACTAACGTTGCATGCAAGGTCACCTAAACTGCCATCGCCGTGGTTGTCACAACCACGGGGGTTTTTTTTCAAGTTACTTGCCTTTTGAATGGTGTGGCATAGGACCCTCAGGAGGGTTTGACCATGCGTGATGTAGTAGTATGACACGTGTTTTTGACAGGGTGTAGTGCTAATCACTTTACTAGGCTTAATCTCTCTGTTGCTACTCTAGGCTAGTTTCTCTACGCTATCACTTTCATGTTCTTTGCTACACTACATATAGGTTCACCAAAATGCTAATTCTCACTATGATAATTCTTGCTACACTACATGTGTATTGTGCTTGGGCATGATGCTAACATTTGCTGGTTGTGTTGTGCAAGATAGCATTGAGGCCAACTCTGATTATTCTAGAAATCATAGGGGTCCTGTGTTGCATGAGCAAACCAGTGGCCAATGTTCCTCCTCCCCATACACGTGTACGAAAGTGGGGGGTCTGGTTAAGGCAAGGAGCACATGAGTTCTTACAATTCCTCCTCCAACACTTAAGTGTAATCGTTTGGTCATACCTAGAAGAGGAAGAGGCAGCCGTCATAATAGAAACCCTATTTCCAAGGGCAAGCTTGGGTATCTTGAGGTTTTTGATGGATGGGGAAATCAGTAGTAGGTAGGGAGATAGATCCAGCCAATGCCACAAAGATTTGAGATGTTTGACCTAGATCTGGGATATGCCTGAGTACAGCTACTACCATCTTTGTTTGTTGCGTGTCATATGAGAACATAATTTCAAAACCCACCATGGATCGTCTACTGTGCCAATGGGTGAGTTTTGCAGCCCTATTCTACTGTATTGTGTGATGTTTACTATGCTGGCCAAATGTTCATAACATGCTTCTGTTATTAGGTTTTACATTAACAAGGAAGGGCTTCATGACAATGCGGGTGCATTGACCACAACACGGTTAGCCCTGTAAGAGTTCTCTTTTGCTGAGAATCTCTGTGCAGGTGTGATCGGTCAATGTGGGGCTGAGTACCACACCTTCCAAAAACTATACCTGATTCCCTATGACAAATGCAAGGAGTCAGGTTGGTTGTATGAGGGATGGGCATCCTTCAAACCAATCACTATTGAACAAGTACTAGTTACTCTTCCACCATTCCCATTGTCATACAAACCTAGGAAGTAAAACAGTAAGTGCTACATGCTTAGGTGTTTTTGCAATCTTTGGGTTCTCTATGTTTTATGCTAAACATTTTTGTGCAAATTACTATACGGGCAAAGAAGCCCCAAGAGGTGATAGTGGTAACCACTAAGAACCAAGAGGCAAACATCTACTTGAAGTACGGAGAAGTAGATGGGAGCCAATGTTGGATATATAGTGCGATGGCCTCAAACTCCTTAGTCCATAATATCCAAAAGGTTGGGCTTATGGATCTATTCCTAGCCCTGAACCTGAGCGTCCCTACCATCGAGATGCTCTTCCTAGTCAACTCCTTTTTTGATAGGATAGGCCACTTCCACACATGCATATAAGGCATACAGGTGGTCATTGAAATCAATGACTAGCTGTTTGTAAACCTTTTTAGCATCCCCGCTGAGGGTATCCTCATAGGGTCAAAGACCAAGGGGGAGATGACCCTTCAAAAGAAGGACATTCAGGAGTGGTTAGGGCTCACCAAGGAGTGGAAGGGGCTCCCCATGGAGAAGCTCTAGTTGGGAACTGTGAAGGAAGTTTACCTACTTCCGTGCTCACGCATTTCCCCAGCTACTTTTCCAAGGGAAGGTCCTTGGGATTAAGTAGGCCTGGGTAATGTGTGAGTTCATGGAAGAGTGAGCCCACTGCAACTAGGCTAGGTTTCTAATTAAAGTCTTTCAGACTGAAATCTTGGGGCTCCATAGAAAGCTGGAATCCCATTCCATATACATTATGTCTTTTATGTAGCCTTTTTGCAGCATTTTGTGGAGTTTCTAGTGGTCCATGAGAACGAAGGCTGGGTCATGTAAAATCGTGACTAGATTTCCAGACCATGGATTTGCCAGATTCTCTAGACCACCTTAGCCCAAGATCCCCCAAAAATAATTGGGGAGTCATTCTCTATGACAACTAAGGATGCGGTGGCATGCAACTTTCGTGGCCAAGATAGCATACGAGAGGAACCCTCTACTATAGCTAGTAGTGTGTTGCAGAGAAAATGTCTCATAGCTAAGATCATGGCCACCAAGTTGTAGCGAAAGACCCCTACTCCAACCACAGTAAACCTTCACATAGAGGAAGATGAGGGGTAGAGATTGTGACTCAAGCTACAAAGGATGCAAGCCCCCATTAGTAAACACTTTTGTTTAATGCCTACATTCTTAATACTTGCTACACTGTGCTATGCTAGGTGGTGTAGTGTAACGTAGCACCTATTTTAAGCTAACCTGTCTTGAGCTAATGCAAACATTCTTCTTGGCTAGCAAAGGAAGAAGAGGAAGAAGAAGAAGGTGATGAAGAGGTGTCGATCCCCAAAATGGGGGTGACAAATAAAGACTCGGAGACCCTAGTCTTAGAGAGAAGGGTCCTGGTCAAGAAGGAAAGAACTCCTATCACTAGGGCAAGGGCTCTTGTTATCAAGAAGAATCCTCCTACTAATGAGGAGGGCATTTTTGGAGATGAAGAAGAGTCTCCCATGAATAAAGAGGATGTTGGAATCTCAAAGGAAAAGGTGCTAGTGAATAAAGGAGAAGCCTGCATTGATGCAGAAGAGACTTCTACCAAGGATGCTACCATCCCTCTGAATTAGAAGGGAGGGAAAATGTAATTAGATGTTGGTGAGTTTGGTAATATGTCTACCTTGTCATAGCTCATATCGGTCATTGTTGACATGCTTAGTTGTATGACAAACACTGCTATTCATATTGTAGGATCTCCTATGATTTGTACAGAGCGATGGAACGAAACTCCTAATAAGCTTGCATTTGTGCAGGGGACTGTTGACTACATGATTGGCCATCTTTAGCAAATCAACCCTAAAGTGGATAAGTGGTAGTGCTAGATGCTCTCATGTTGTTATGCTAGAGTTTCTTGAATTCACTAACCTTGCTATGCTAATGCAACTGATACAATCTTTACGTTGTGATAGCCTCTCAACTCAAATGGGACCTGACATGACCTTTGAAACCCAGTGGTGTGCCTACATTCTTTCTTGACATGACCGAGGTACCTTACCATGTATACGACGAGGTCAAAAAATGTGCTTTCCACTTGGATTGCTCCTTGCAAGAGTACAAGCGCATCAATGAAGACCTATGGAAAAGAGTCTAAAAAGCTAAGAAAGAGAAGGTGAACCTATGTGTTGAGGTGGAGGGCCTCAAATCGAGGAACAAGTTCCTTCTAGCTCATGATACTAATGCCAAGTTTTGGATAGTCGTGCGTCAGAACAATGAAGCCACCCGCGAAATAATAGAGTAGCATATGCAAATGGACTTATTGGCCCAAAAGAGCCAGGATTGGAAAGATTTTAGCGCTAGGGTTTATGAATGGGGGCAGTCCTAAAAAAACCATAACCATATGTATAAACTAGAATGTGCCAACTATCATAGATGGTATAGGGACTCCTCTATGGAGGTGTTTACCTATAAGCCATTCGTAGTTTCCATTAGAGTTTCTGAGGCCTACAACAAGTTCAAAGGGCAAATGAAGGTTATGGAGTCTCTTGAATAGGAAGTTGACCTCCCCATAGGAGAGATCATAATTGCCTCCTTTTCTTTGGGACCATCGAGGTGGACAACTGTTGAAAAGGAGACATCTGCTACAGATGTTGAACCAAGTGATAGGAATTAGGTGGATATCACTAAAGAGGATTTCTGGCACTACCTTGGGCTCAATTTAGACTAGATACCTTCTGAGAAGGACACAGATCCTTCTTAGTTCAGTGACTGTCACTTTATGTTCTAACTTGTGTGTATTTTCTAAACTAACCACTTCATTTCTACACTACAGGTTCCAAATGAGGGTGCAGGGCCCAAAAAGGGAAGGGATGAAGAGTTGACAAAGGATACAAGGCAATGCAGAAGGGGGTGATGCAGAAGCGAGTGGTGAAGATGATATGGACAGAGACAACCCATGATAGCATGGGAAATTTTTTGAATTTCTGTAATGATTTTACAAAAATTTCTAAAAGATAAAATTTGGAATAAACAGGTGAATTAATTCCATGATAACTTATGCATTGTGCACATGCTAAATTTCATGCTAAAATTTCGCTCTTTTGTGCTAGTTTTAGGCCATTTTAGGCCTTCACTAGTTTTAGGCCTGTAGTGATCAAAAACATCGATGGCTGGAAAACATCGAGGGGTTAGCAGGCATGATAGTTTCAACCCTATATCCACCAGAGTGCTGTGCTAGGTATGAGTGGATACAGAGCACCCTGAATAGTCTTGTTGATCAGACAGAGACTTAATCGGCGTCTATATAGCCTTTTGCAACATATAATTTGAAAATGGGAACAAAAGCACGAAGTAATGCTTAAGTGTAAATATGGTAGAAAGTAATGTAAAATGCAATAATAAGCAGTGAAAAAAGTAAAAATGCAGTTAGAAAAATGCACCTCTCTAAACTTACAAGTCCTCCCTATCAAGATGGATACGGTTGATTGCACAGCATTGCGGAGTGCAGAGATCCCAAGAGTAACCAAGACATGTAGGGCAAGGATGACTATGCGCTTAGGTGTGGACTTAGGAGCTAACCATGTGGGGGTTCTACCAAGCTGGTAGAAGGGAAACAGAACAAAATGCCAATTGAGAATGCTAACTATTTGCAGTGTCAAATAGAAAGCTTACAATTATCGATGTTACAATGTGCTAGGAACAGAGCTTGAGTGCTTAAGAGAGAGGAAAAGTCAAAAAATTGGAAAAAATTTGAACCCTTTGAATGCTACTCATTGGGGTATTTATAGGATCAAGGGCGTGCAAAAGAGGAAGTTTAGATGCCACGTGCCCTGGGCCCACGTTGACTTGCTTGTGCTGCATGTGCTAGCATGACCGTTGGACATGCATGACCGTTGTGACTGTGAGTCTGCCATGCTGCAACTGTGAGCCTGCCATGCCATAATTGTTTCATCAGCATCTAGAGATGTGTGCCAATAATTCAATTAGGAGAAATGCATTGATGTTGCACAACCAACCACATGCTTTGCTGTGCTTCGTAGCATAGCATGTTGTCTCGTGTTTCACCACATGTGTGCTACATGCTTGCTACGCTATGATACGCTATGTAGCGTAGCGACTGGCCTTAGTTGCAAAAACTTTGCCAATCTATGAACTTTGTTTTCTGCACTGCAGAACTTGCAAACTTGCTAGTCTTGTCCTTTGAGTTACCTTTTGTCTATTCCGCAGGATTGCTACACCTCGTTGTGCCATGTAGCTCAACGTAGTGTAGCAGTAGACATGGTCTGCCACTTCCTGATGGAAAGGGAAATTGTTGAAGGACTTGAAGTTGAGCAATGAAACTGGCTGTATAGTTTTTTCCATGCTACGATATGCTACGTAGCATGGTACTTCATTCTACAAATGTTTTCTGAAGCTTGCTATGCTACATAGAGAGGCGTAGTGTAGCATAGCAAACTTCATGACTTAGAAAAATTTCCAAACTATTTCGTGCATCCTAAATGCTGCTACCAACTCCGCATATCATTTCTGAATAGGTTGTCGACTCAACAGACTACTTAGGTGGATAGGCAAGATGATCCGTAGAGCTTGTTCATACCCAAAGTAGGAAATATTTCCAAACTGGCTGGCCTAAATTCAGAGCATTCTCCTCCCAAAGAACTTCCATAGTGCTATGCGAATTGCAATGCTTGGTGTAGCGAGAATGCCTTGCATTTTTTGGGGTGTTTCGTTAGCCCCTCTTTGTTGATTTCTAGAGAAACAAGCTCGATATACTTCGACAAAGACTACGAAACATCGTAATAGGAAAAATGCTAAAGTTGTCACTTGGTGAGTGTTGAGACGTCGCTTAACTACACTTGAGACTATTGCATTGGAGTGAAAGGTTGAAGTAGGGAGGAAGGAGGTACAAGAGAAGGGCAAGGGTGAGGTTTAGCCAAATCCCTCATCAAAGTGCTCATGAGGGAGTCAGATGAGTTTTCACCTTTTCTTCAGTTGACCTCTGACCTCTCCTAGGATAGGTGTCTTTCCCAAGATGAGTTGTGTTACATTCATGTAGGGTTTAGTCTTGCCTGCAAATGTGTTCCATGCAGCGAGCTATGTTACGCACATCATGGAACCTACATTGGTGTTTCCTAGGCAGCAAGCTGCATTAAGCATGCCATGGGAGTTTGCACTCTGTAGTAGTCAAGCTAGTCAAGGCACTCACTTCATGGCACCGTAGCATTTTCTGCTATCGCAAGATGTGCCCTTAGGGGCAAAGGTCTTGCTCACTATTGGCATTGTTGAAGCTATTGGACATTGTTGCTAGTGTACGATGTCCAAAGTAGGAAGACCAGGAGCAGCCTTGGTAGCGTCGACGTGGAGGAATCGACCTCGGAGATGCTGCTATGAGTGTGGATGCAGTACAATCCTTGCTAGGGGCATCTGTTCCCAGTTCAGCAATGGAATCGATTACCACATAGTGAAACATTGTTGGTAGGAGGTTGGAGGATAAAAATATTGTGGCTTGCCCACAATACTACCTAAACTCCAGCTACTAGCACTGGCCGAGGAGCTACCATCAGGGCAAGGGTCCATGGCAACAGTAGGTCCAGAGGGATAGTATGACATCATATGATATATCTGGAGGTTTAGCATGATGCCAAGGGTGGGGGTGTAGCATATGTTCTAGACCACATTCCCATTGCATTATGAACTACGTTCTAGAGCTGCGACGACCCACCCACATGTCGGCATCACACCCACTTGTTTGATGTGTATTTGGTGCTGATGCATGCTAGGGATGCGACGCAAACCCAGTTTAAGGTTTTGGTAGATTGTGTGCTAGTTTAAAGTCCCAGGAGACCGTTGTGCTGGTTTAAGATCCTAGAAGATCGTACATGCCAGTTTAATGTCATAGCAAACACTGCTTGTTTTTGTCACTAGTTTAACGTCATAGTGGACGGTGCTCGATGCTACTAGTTTAACATCATTGTGGATGTTGTTCGTTGCCACTAGTTTAACATCATTACAGACATTGCTTGGTGTTGTTGCTAGTTCAACGTCATAGTAGACAGTGGTGATTTCCGCCATGCTTCAGACGTAGTACGGCTTGAGGTACAAATGATTCACTAGGTTGGAAAACTCATTGCCATCCATGTCCACCAGCTTGAAGGCTCCATTCCTGAAGGCTTTATTGACCATGTAAGGACCTTCCCAGTTGGTTGAGAATTTTCTCACGTGCTTACGTACAGCCTTGAGGATGAGGCCTCCCTTCTACACTGGTCATCGATGCAAGTCTACACGGTGCTTCTGCTGCTACTTGCTCTGGTAGTCCTTGATGCATCTCAGCATCTCTGCATGCTCCTCCTCTATTGAGTCGAGGTCAATGATCCAAAACTCATTGTTTTGGGCTTCGCTCATGATGTTAGATAGGATCATCCAAAGTGAAGGTACCTACAACTCAAGAGGCAACACAGCCTCAAATCCATAAACAAGGCTATAAGGGATCTTACCTGTTGTGGTCTTGCACGTCATTTGGTAGGCCCACAGGATGTAGAGGATTTTCTCGTGCCACTATCTCTTGTTGTTATTGAGCATATGCTTCAGCAAGTTGATGATGGACTTATTTGTAGCCTCTGCCTGCCTGTTCACCTGCAGATAATACGAGGAGGAGAATAATTGTTTAATGCCTAGATTGTTGCAAAAGGTTTAGGTTTCTGTACTACTGAACTATGGCCCATTGTCGGTCACAATGGTCATTGGAAGCCCAAACCTCATTACGATGTCTAGGATGAAATGGCAGATTTGTTGAGACATTGTCTTCCTTAGGGGGATAGCTTCCACCCACTTGATAAAGTACTCAGTGGCAGTAATAATGAAACTATGCCTTGCGGAGGACTTAGGCATGATAGTCCCTATGAGGTCTAGTTGCCATCGTTGAAAGGGCCATGTGATTTGCATCAGGTGTAGGTTTGCAGGTGCTACATGTATGAGATTTGCGTATCTCTAGCATGTGTCGCACGTCTTGACTTTTGATAGGCATTCATGCTCCATGTGGGGCCAGTAGTACCCTAGGTATCTAATTTTCACAACCATAGACCTAGGTGCTATGTGTCCATCCCAAAGTCCCTCATACACTTCATTAACTACCTTCTGCACCTGCTCCCCACCCATGCATGCTAGCAATATCCCATCATAGGAATGTCAGCACAGGGCATCATTTCTCATGAGCATGTATTGCCGAGTACACTTACAAATTACATCTCTCTAGTCAGATGTCAATCCACCTCGGGGTTCGCCATGCTATAGGTAAGTTTTAATGTTGACATACCACTCTTCGATATTCGCAGCACTGACAGAGGTCACATGTTCCATCTAAATGATAGGCTCTACGCACTCAATAATCGAAGTTGGAGGTTTGCAAAGGAATGTGATGGAATGTTTAATGCACGGGTAGCTAAGGCATCTACAATGGTGTTCTCGTTACGTAGCACGTGTTGCACATTTGTGGTTGCAAATTACTTAAGTAGGGTTTTTACCAAGTTGCAGTAGGGTTGCAAGTACATAGCTTTGTAGGCATAGACCTCGGTGATTTGATTGATAACTAATTGTGAATCTCCCCGCATTGCCAAGTGTTGTATATGCAGCACTCAAGTAGTTAAGAGGCCTCTATGTAACCCCTCATACTATGCCACATTGATGGTGCAAGGGAACATAAAACAATAAGTGGATGGGTGGATTTCCCTAGAGGGAAATGTAATGACGGTAGCGACGCTACCCCCTCGTGCAGTTGATGCACCGTCGAAGTGCAAAGTGGCTTCAAAATGCAATGGGACAACATCGATATTGCTAATGTGCTCATCTAGGAATTTGGGGTCTATGGTTGCTTGGTCATCGACTGGCGAGGCTGTGAGTTGGGTCACTATGGCTTGACCCTTCGTCGACAATTGACTTACATATTGTAAATCAAACTCCATGGTTATTGCCTTCAAATGGGCTATCCTGCTGCTTTTGTATAGGTTGTTAATGATAGCTCGAAGTATATTGCTTTCTCAAATGATGTTGGATGTACTATGAAATAGGTAATGCCTCCACTTTTTTAGTGTGAACACTAAGGCAAGGAAATTCCTCTCCACTTCGTTGTATTTCGCCTCGTGCACTATTAGTGCGTGACTTAAGTAATACATTGCTATCTCAGTACCATCATCTTGCTTCTGACATAGCGGTGTCGTGAATGATGTGTTGGAGATGGTGTGGTAGATGAAGAAGGGTTTGTCCCTTTGTGGTGGATGCATAGTTAGGAGGTGTGAAAGCTCCTTCTTCAAGTTGTCGAAGGCATGTTGACACTGGGTTGTTCACTCAAAGTTAACCCATTTCTTTAGAAGATATTGCATGGGGTGTAACTTGTCAATCAACCTTGCTATGAACCTTCAAATGAACTGTACTCTACCCTATAAACCACATAGCTCCTTAAGGTTTGTGGGAGGTGCCAAGTTGATGATGGCCTTGACTTTGTCAGGGTCCACCCATATTTTGTCCTTCAATACTACAAACCCTAACATGCATTCAATTTTCATCCCAAAGATGCACTTCTTAGGATTGAGGTGCAAGTCATGCATTTGACAATGCTTGAGGACTATTCCTAGGTTGCGTGGATGATTAGCTACCTCCTTGGACTTGACTGCTATATCATCCATGTAGTCATTTAATATTTCTAGGATATAGTTGCTGAAGATGTAGGTCATGGCTCGTTGGTAGGTTGCTCTAGCATTCTTGAGCTTGAAGGGCATCAAGGTATAGCAGAAGGTACCCCATGGGGTCATGAAGGTTGTTGATAGCTGGTGCTCTCGATTAATGCAGATTTGGTTATATCCAGAGAAACCATCCATGAAGTATAGTAGAGCATGACCAGCCATGGTGTTGGATGAGATGATCGATACTTGGAAGTGGGAATTTATCCTTGATCATTGTCTTTTTTAAGTCCTGGAAGTCTATACAAATTCGTATTCCTCCCATTTTCTTCGAAACCACAATGATGTTGGACACCCACTCTGAGTAGTCAACCATGCCGATGAAACCAACTTGGTATAGAATGGTGATTTCATCCCTCATAGCTAGTGGAATTTTCAGCTTAACTTTGCGAGCCTTTTTCTTGACTGCCTTCATGCATGGATCTAGGATGACGTTGTGCTAAATTAGACATGGATCTAGACCTGGCATGTCTCTGTATGACCATGTGAAGGCATTGATGTTTTCTTGCAGAATCTTGGCTACGTTGTTATGCATTCGTGTGTCTAGGATGGAGCTGAGTTTCAATGCTTTTATCTCCCCCTTAGATTTCGTTACAAGTGTCTTGACGAGAGGGTCCTCGATCACATCCCCAGCCTCTAAGTCTAGGGCTTTGACTAGATGTTCTAGCTAGTCTGGGGATGCTTCTAAGGCTGCTATGGCGCTAGCTATGTTCGAACCCTAGTTGATCATGTTGGGGTTCACCTGGCTCGCGAGCTTGCCCTATGGACCAGCTAATGTTAGGGGT
Source organism: Gnetum montanum (assembly GCA_015680685.1). Taxonomy (NCBI): domain Eukaryota; kingdom Viridiplantae; phylum Streptophyta; class Gnetopsida; order Gnetales; family Gnetaceae; genus Gnetum; species Gnetum montanum. Next base: position 304,133 of record MNCI01038012.1, read on the forward strand.
GTGGAGAGGTCGCAATGGATTTCCATCTCTTGCTCGACCTACCAATAGGAGATAAAATCCTAGTTAAGGGGCGTCTATTGGCAGATATTGCGTATAACAAAAATTTGCAAAGTAGCGACAAGATGCAACTTGTGAAGTGTGTGATGATGTAAAGATTGAAATGCTTGCTAGTTTAAGGTCATGGCATACCGTCAAGGCATGAGAGTGCAGAGTTGTTAAAGATATAAAACTGCTGATGTAACGTGTGAAGCTATGAAATCATTAACATGCAAATGCCAAGCTACTAGTTTAGTGTCATTTCGGACTGCCATATTGTAATATGCAAAATGTTAACTTGCATAATGATAGTATGTGAAATGAGAAATGGTGGGTATTAGAAATGCAAAACTGTTAAGATGAAAATGCGAACTGCTGACATAAACACACAAACTTCTAGAAATTGTGACATTGCCAATGTGAAGGCACAAAATTGTGAGAAGATGCAAAACTATCAGTGTAAGAATGTGTAATTGCGGATTGCAAACGTAATAGGTCGAAACTACTAGTTTAGGGTCTTTTCGGACCGTTAGGGGTGCAACTATGCTAGGATTGCTAGTTTAAGGTATTTTTCGACATGTAATGAAAATATATATATATTTTTGTTTTTGGGAAAGCAAACACTTAGCTAACTCGAAGCATGTCAAGGTTTTAATGCTAACAGTGTTATGATGTCATGGTGAGCATGCTAGACTGTACGACACAATCCGCATTAATTGGAGAGAGAGGGTGGCAAGTTTTTCCATCTTGCCATCATGGTCATAAATAGGGGTTAAACCCTGGTAATTTTTCCATTCTCCACTATAAGAGCACAGAGCCCACATCGAAGCATAAGGTGATTTTGAAGCATGATAAAATTGTGTTAACGACTAGCAAGGCGAGTTTTTGCAGCGAAGAGGGTAAATTTGCAAGTAGGGCAATGGCTCCTAAGATTCATTTGGTGGTTGTAAAGGTCCAGAAGACAAAGAAAACCTTGGGGCATGTGACACAAGCACATGTTGCAGCACAGAAGAGCACACCGTTGACCTAGTAGGTTACACTCCCTCTTCCTTTTTTGTTTTGTGTTTTTTGTTATTTTTTGCTCTTGTTTTGTGTCCTATTCATTTTTCATCCATTCCTTGCTACCTGTGTTTTCTTTTGTCATGTCATTTTGGCCCTTGCATCACCATCGTCACTGTTTCAGTCATGGAAGATGCATAAACGTTACGTCATAGTTGCATGCAAAGTTGCTTAAGTCACCACTGCCACGGTTTTCATAATCGTAGGAGCTCAGGCTATTTAAGTTACTTGACCTTTAAATGTTATAACGTAGAATCCTTATGAGGGCTAGGCCATGTGTGATATGACAGTGCGACATGTGTTTTGCTAGGGCATGTTGTTAATTTTTCTATTTCTACGCTAGGCTATTTGCATGTTCTTGCTATGCTAGGCTTCCATGCCCCTGCTACGCTATGTGCAGGAAGAGGGTTATGCTATGCTATATGCATGGACTACTAGGCATTGCTATGTTGGTTATGTATTGTACTTAGATATGATGCTAACATTTGCTGATTATGTTGCACAGGGCAGGGTTAAGGCCCAGGTTGATTGTTTTGGAGGTTAGAGGGCTCCTGTGTCACGTGAGTAGACTTGTGGCTAATGCTCCTACTCCCTAGATACGTATGGGAGAGCGAGGGATCTAGTTCAAGCTAGGGGAATAGGACTTCCTACGATTCCTCCTTGACCACTTCAGTCTGATCATTTGGTCCTTCCTAGAGGAGGGGGAGGCGGCCAACATAACAGAAGCCATTTTGCCTAGGGAAAGCCAAGGCATTTTGAGGTTTCTGATCAATCGGGAAATCACAGGCAGGCATGGGAAAGGATCCAGTCAGCATCCAACAAGGTTAAGGCACTTGGCCTAGATCTAGGAGATGATTGAGTATAACTGCTACCACCATTTCAATACATTTTGCCTTGCACATTTTATAATGACGTTCTTCTAGAACCCTCAAGGAACTATCTACTTTGCCAACGGGTGAGCTTTGCAACCTTGTTCTGCTATGTTTGTATGACACTGGCCATAGTGGCTTAATGCTAACAGTATGTGTTTGTTACTAGGTTCTTCCACAACGATGATGGTGTTCATTACATACTGGATCTACTCGCCACAACACAGCTAGCCCTATAGGAGTTCTCTTCAGCTGAGAACCTGCGGGTGGGTGTAATCTGTCAATGTGGGGGTGAATACCATACCTACCCAAATGTATATTCCCCCCTCTACAATTAGTGCAAGGGGTAGGGATGGTTGGATGAGGAGTGGGAAAAACCCTTCAAATCGGTCACGGTTGAATAAGTTTTGGTTGAACTCCTATAGTTCCCACTACCATACCGACCTAGTAGGTCAAGCGGTAAGTGTCACATGTTTAAATGTCTTTGCGATTTTTGAATTTCCTACGTTTTTATGCTAAACATTTTGTGAACCTATTGCAGGGGTGAGGAAGCCTCAAGAAGTGATAGTGGTGACCATCGATACACAGGGGAAGAATGTCTACTACAAGTATGGGGAAGTAGAGAAGAGCCAACGCTGGCTGAATGGCGAGGCCTCGGACTCCCTGGTCTAGAACATCAAATTTCTATTTCAAGTATGGGGAAGTAGAAAAGATCCAATGCTAGCTGAATGGTGGGGCCTTAGACTCCCTGGTCAAATTCTTTTCTGACAAAGTGAGCTGCTTTCTCTTGTGCATACGTGACATGCGCGTGGTTATTGACATCAATGACCAACTATTCAACGTCCCCATAAAAGGCTTTTTGATAGGGTAAAAATCCAAGATGGAGTTGATTCTTCAGAAAAAGGACCTCCAAGAATGGCTAGGGCTTACCAAGGAGCACAAAAGGCTCCCTATGGAGAAGCTTAAAGAAGAGCCTACCAAGGTGTTTTATCCTATTTTTCATGCTTGCGCATTCCCCCAACTGCTTACCCAGGGGAAGGTCCTAGGGCTTGAGTAGGCCTAGCTGATTCGTGAGGTTATGGAGGAGGGGACCCATTACAACTAGCCCGAGTCTCTATGTAAAGGCTTGCAGGCTAAGATCTTGGGGAACCATATGAAAATGAAGTCCCATTCCAACATCCACTACACCTTTTATATAGGCTATGTTCATCCCCTTTGTAGAGTTCCTAGTGGTTCAGGAGAAGGAAAACTAGGTCATGCAAAATCGTGACCAGATTTCTAAACCATGGATTTGCCAGGTCTTTTGGACCATACGAGCACAAGATCCTCTAGAAATAATTACAGAGTCTTTTTATATAATGACTAAGGATTGGGTGGCCTGCAACATTCGCGGCCAAGACAGCGTAGGAGAGACACCCCCCACCATGGACGGTAGCGTATCATGGGGTGAATGTTTCATAGCCAAAATGGCAGCCAGTACATTGCGGCAGCAGAGGCCTCTCCTAGCCAAGGAAACCCTTCACATGGAAGAGGAGAAGTGGGCGAAGACTATGGCGTAAACTATAGTGGATGTGACCTCCCATTGGTAATAATTTTGTTCAATGCTTATTTTGCTATTGTCTGCTACACTATGCTATGCTAGGTGGCATAATGTAGCATAGAACCTGCCTTAGGCTATTTGCTTCGAGCTAATGCAAATGTTTTTCTTGACTATCATTAGAAAGAGAAGAAGAGGAAGTACGTGATGAAGAGGTGTCAGCCCCTAAGACGGGGGCGACAAATAAAGGCACGGGGCCCCCAGTCGACAAGAAGAGAGCTCCTACAGCTAAGGTAGGGGCTCTTTTCATTAGAGACAATCCCCCTGCTGAGGAGTCTTCCTTGAATAAGAAAGGCAGTTATCTCCTCATAAGAAAAGCACCAGCACATGAAGAGGAGGTTCATAGGGACCTAGCAAGAACCTCTAGTCAGGTCACTGCCATCGTCTTGCCTTAGCAAGAAGAGAGACCACCATCGGACGTTGGTGAGTTTGGCAATATGTTTACCTTTTTGTAGTTCATTTTGGTCATTTCAAATGTGTTTGGTTATGCATCAGGTGCTACCGTTGATGCCATAGAACCTTCTTCAGTTTGCATAGAATCATGGGATGAAACCCCCAACAAGTTTAGGTATATGTAGGGGATATTTGACTATAGATTCACCACCTTCAGTAGGTGGACCCAGAAATAGGTAAGTAGTAGTGTTGTTTGCTCTTGTGTTATCATGCTAAAATTTCTTATGTTTGCTACTTATGTTATGCTAATGTGATTGGTATTTTCTTTGTGTCATGGCATCCTCTCGACTTAAGTGGGATCCTACATGACCTTTGAAGGTCAGTGCCATGCTCACATTCCTGCCAGAGGTGATCGAGGTGTCTCATTGTGCATACAATGAGGTTTGCAAATGTGCTTTACACTCAGTTTGCTCCTTTTGGGAGTACAAGCATAGCAACGAGGACCTATGGAAATGGGTCCAAAAGGCTGAGAAAAGAAAGGCTAACATGAGGGCCGAAGTGGAGGACCTCAAGTTGAGAAACAAGTTCCTCATGGCCTAAGCAAGTAACAATGAGGACTAGCGTATAGCTGTGGTAGACTATGCCAGGTTTTGAATAGTTGCATGTCAAAATGTTGAGACTACCCATGAATTGATAGAGCAATGCATGTAGATGGACTTGCTGGACCATAAGTGTCAAGACCTAAAAGATTTCAGTAGCAAGGTTTACACATGCAGGAAAACCCAAAGAAACCATAAGCATGTGTATAAATAGGAAAATGCTGCCCATCGTAAGCTATATGAAGATGTTGTTGTGAAGGCATTTATGTACAAAGAGTTCATAAATTTCATTGACACTTCCGAGGCCTATATTAGGTTTAAAAAGCAAGTCAAGATCACAAAATCTCCCAATTTGAAGGTGGCCCTTCCCACGGGAGAGACTGCGACTGTCTCCTTTTTTTTGGGGTTGCCAAGGTGGACACCTACCGAAAGGGAGAGAGCTAATGCAACAAATGCTATGCCAAGCAGAAAACGTTGGGTAGATATCATGGCATCGAAGGTATGGCATCACCTCGGGCTCAGTTTAGACTAGATACCCTTCAAGACGGATGCGGGCCCTTCTCAGGTTAGTTGCGTTCTACCATATTAATGTTTATGCTCAGTTGTACTTTGCGTTTGTTGCCCTAGCTAACCACTTCACCCCTACGATGCAAGCCCCAGGTAATGGCATGACACTTCTAGAGGGAGGGAATGAAGAGTTGGCAAGGGACCAAGTAGGGGAAGCAAATGCGAAGGGAGATGATGCAGGAATGAATGAAGGAGATGATGTGAACAGAAACAACCCATGACAACATGGGATTTTTTCAAAAATTTGAAATTTTGGATTTTTTGAAATTTTATGTAATGAATTTTTCCAACACTATTTAAGAGACAACAGTTTTGAGTAAAGAAAAAGGACTTTACACTAACTTGTGTATTGCATACATGCATTTTGTATAGAAGTTTTATGCTTTCATGTGCTAGTTTTAGGCAGTTTTGGGCCATCGCTAGTTTTAGGTCATTTCAGGCCATAGCATAGATGTGTATTGCTAGTTTTAGGCCATTTTGGGCCATTGCACATCGTTAGTTTTAGGCCATTTTGGGCTGTTACGTAGAAGCATATGAGTAGCGTGTGGGAAAGAGCCAGTGGGGTTGCTACACTAGGCGAAGCTATTTCCTGACCCATCGCGGGTTGAGTGAGATGTAAGGCTGAGGCACTCTGCCAAGGCCTTCATCTATGTTGTTGCCTCCTTCTTGGAAGGGAAACTCAATCCATGCATTGTCGTTTAGGAAATCAACTGGCTGAGCTGATCCCTCTACTGGGTAGTCAGTGTAAGTTGCAACAGGTGCTTCTTTCTCAAAATTTATGATCTTTAAGCCTTCTTCCATGACTACATTGTTGATCACATGCGTTACTACTTCATCATTGTGGATCACCAATTCTCTGCCTACGTAAGGCAGGTGGATTTCCTGGTGTATGGATGAGGAGATAGTCCTAAGTTGTTCTAACCATGATCTCCCCAAGATCAGGTTAAACCCAGGCATTTCCTTAACCACAATAAATTTTGCGCTTGTGAGAAACTAATCCCCCACTATGAAGTTTATGTGAACTATGCCATTCACCAAGACTCGTGCGCCATTGAATGACCTCAGGCATGACGTTGTTGTGGGCTTGATCTGGTCAACCAAACCTAGCTTTTCTATAATGGGAAAGGGGATGACATTCATAGCGGCCCCATCATCAATGTGTACCCTTTAGATTCAGTGTTGACCGACTTGAATTGTGATGAAAAGAGGTGTCATAGTCACTTGACCCTTTTTAAGATCTTCTCTAATGGCATCGTCATAGAATGCTAGTTGAGGTTATTTTAATCTTGTAGGCGAAGAGGGAAGCATGATCGAGTAGATCACTTCCTCCTCCGCTAGCATGTCTTCATTGACTAGAGTCATTGTCAACATGTAGATTAGAGCCTTGCGGTGTGGGGTAGATGTCATCATTAGGTCGTACAAGCACGATGTAGTACTTTTTTGTTTTGGAGCTTGTTTGACCTATGTGAGGGTGTCTAAGAGGTCTTGGCTATCCCCTTGTATGATGCTTTTCTCCTCTTCTATTCATCCCAGAAGACAAATTTCCTGAGGAGGGGCAACTTTGGATCCAGGTTTGGACCCTTGTTGGCAAAGTGGTGCAGGCTGTGTGGTCATGTCGATGTTGATCTTTGGTGGCCAAGGTGTAGATGCAGGGATTAAAGACATAGGCTTAGGGGTACCTTGGATGGTACTTCCTTTTGACATCTCGTCCATGAGATGGACTTCTCTCCTTGGGGGGTGAGAAGGCTATTCAGCTATTTTGCGTGAGATAGGGGCCGCCGAGGATGCTGGCCCCCTGATGACGAATGGAGCTAGTTGTGTTAACGGGCGGGACCATGTGGCCCTGCCAACAGGTGGTGCAAAGATGGATGCCCATGGAGGGACTTTCAAGACAAATGGTTGCTGCATACTTTGACCAGTCGCTAGTGGTGCTGGTGCACTGTGCTAAGGCACATGGATCATGAATGGCTGCTAGGGTGGCCTAGGATCTTTGTCAATGTCGATGACATTGATTATGTAACTAGCATTATTGGCATTTAGGGGATCTGTGTAGACATACATAGATTGGTTTTTAGGGTGCACTAGGTTTCTTTCATCCAACACCAGCTTCCCCTGGTCGATTAATCTTTGTATGTCATCTTGCAATGCTAGGCAGTAATTCGTGTTGTGACCACACTATTGTTGGTAGTCACAAAACCTGTCCAGGCTGAAGCCCCTAGGAATTGGATCCTCATTGGACAGGGCCAAAGAGGGGTTCCTAAGGAGCTCACAGTAGTGTTGATGTCTCACTTTTTCTTCTTTTGACATCTGTTTCTGTTGCATGTATCCCTTTTCCAACAGTTTCTTCAGAAGCTCTAAAGGTTTGAGAGGCAATGGGGTGTACTTTGAGTAGTCTTTACGCTCAAACTTGGGTTTGGATTGTCTAGATGTCTCAGGTGTAGATGTAGTAGGTTGCGGCATGTTACCCTATTTGGGCATAAGGTTAGGTGAGGGCATGGTCGGTTTCTTGCTGTTCTTGCTACCGTTGTTGCTAGGTTTGGGCTTGGCCTTGATCCCATAGTGGCAACCATGGTTGTTGAGGCCTTGCACTTTTCCTTCTTTGTGAAGGTTATTTTGTAAGCGATGTAAGCTGGGTCTTTGCTTGCCTCGAACACGTCTTGTATGCTCTTAGTCTAAGCAAAGGCTTAACTAAGAGAGTGAGGAGTGAGGTAGTACAGTTTGGACTTGATGAAGTCATTCCCTACACCCTTAAAGATAGCTAGTAGGTGTGCCTCCACGATGGGCTCCTGTATCTCATTAAAGGTTGCACTCCAATGTTGGATAAACTTTTGGACTAGTTCTAAGAGGTCTTGTTTCACACTCATCAATTGATCGAGCATGGTTTTTGGCTTCAAGTTGTGCTTAAAGCACATCACGAACTGGATCAACAGCTCTTCCAAAGTTGAAATGGATGAGCATGGCAACCCAAGGTACCAATCCAAAGCTTTCCTGGCTAGGGAGAAGGTGAAGACATGAATAATCATGTGCGACCATTGCTACAATAACAAAGACTTGCACCTAAAGGTGACAAGGCGTGCATTGGGATCTCCCTCCCCATTGTACTTCATGAAGCTTGGGAGTGACATCCGTAGGGGTAAAGTCAAGGCGGTAATTGCAGGGCTGATAGGGTCATCCTGCTAAAAGTCCATGACTTGTCCCATGTCAAACCCAGCAACTTTGAGGCATTTTATTTCCTCAGTGAGGGTATGGATAAGCTGGAATGCTTGGTCCAGACATGGTGACATTGTAGGTGGTTGGGGAACTATGGAGGCAGCTCTCCCCTATGGTATGGCAGGGGTGGTGGCATGACCCAATGGTGATACTATTGGGACAACCCTTGCAAGTAGTGCTACTTATGTTGTCCACCACCTAGCAGGTGGTGTTGTTAAGGTAGGGACCATGGGTTTGGCTACCGGATAGACTGCTTATGTCACCAACAACGTAGACCCTAGGCTCGTGTTAGGTTGTATCAACTGCAAGGCTTGGTGTATTTGAGAGCGCACGTAGTGAGACATCTACGATGGTTGCGGGGTAGCCAAAGAAGCAAATGGGACCCACCATGTGTATGGGACAGAGCCCGCTGTAGTGGGTGGAATAGACGTAAATGTAGGAATAGAAATAGAAGTTGCATACGATTGTGAAGTAGGTACGGTATGCACATGTGGTAGGGTAGCCATGATTGACGTATGATGTGCTATCGGAATAGACTGCTAGATAGTTTGCATAGGAATATTAGCTACAAATGAGATAGGCAAAACAGACCAGAGCAGGAATTGAAACACCGCAGGATTGACGTGGCTACCCATAGCAGTTGTAATCATGGGTTGTAGAAGCGTAGGTGTGATTACAAAGGGAGTGGTAATAGACAACAACTTGGCCCAAAAGGACTAGGTAGGAGGGATAGGAGTAGGGTTGGTTGGACTTGCCTCATCTGATTGGGAATCGAGTTCCTCCTGTCCGTCTTTGAAAGTATCATCTTTGTTCGACACTGTGTCTTGTTGCTCCCTAATCATAGCCATTTGGATTAGCTATTCTAGCAGCTGTTGATACGCTTGTGTTAAAGGTAAAGAAACATTGGGAGTAGGAACGAATTCATTTTCGTTGCAATAAGCGAACTCAAAGCTAGGTTTGTCCTCAAGTTCGTGTATGTCCAAGGGTAGATTTGCCTACTCCTTTGCATAGAGAAAAGTATAATGCTCATGTTGTTGGGCTAATCCCTTAGGTCCCCAGTTTTGGATTCTGAGGGATTGACATGTTTGTAGCATCGGGTTCAGTGGTTGTTCAACACTAGTAGTGCCTTAAACCATGATGGGAACTTCAACATTGAAGGGAACTTCCATGTTGAAGGCATTAGTAGCAGTAATTAAAAAAGCCATTTTGAGTTGAGTAGTTTTGTAGAAGAGTGCAACAAGTGCAAAAGGAACAAAGAGACTGAAGAGAAACAAAACGAAGGCTTTATGTCTTGCTGGATTCCCGAGAAATTATCGAGGAGACCGATCTACACCACACAAAGTGTACATAACCGCAAAAGGTTGTCACATTTATGCGAGTGCATGATAGGGTACAGAGCATGTGCAAGACCACCGTAAGATAGGAAAATCAATTGGCGATCAAGGATTTATGTCTCGCAGAGCTTTGGAGGAACTGTCAAAGCAATTGATCTATACCACATGATACGCTAATGCGCAATGAGGTACAGAGCACATGAAAGACTACTGTAGGATGGGCAAGTTAACTATCGATCAAGGCTTTATGTCTCATAGGGCTCCAGAGGAACTATCGAAGCAACCAATCTGTATCACATGATACGCTAATACACAATGAGGTACAGAGTGCACATAAGACTACTATGAGACAGGCTAGTTAACTAGCGATTAGAGGCCTTATGTTCTGTAGGGCTCCCAAGAAACTATTGAGGTGACCGATCTATACTACACAAAGTGTAAACAATTGCAAGAGGGTGTCACATTTATGCTTATGTTTATCAGGGTGTAGAAGGCCTACAAAACTACTGTGAAACATGGAAAAGGCACCAAAAGGCCCTCCTTCTAGCGCCAGAAAACTATAGCGACTGAAAATGTTGGCAGTTGGAAAACACTGAGGGGTCGGCGGGTGCGAGAATGTTGACCCCATATCCATAGGAGTGTTGTGTTGGGTGTGAGCAGATATGGAGCACCCTGAATGGTCTAGTCAATCAAACAGGGACTTAATTGGCATCTATATAACCTTTTATAACATATAATTTGAAAATTGGAACAAAAGCACGAAGTAATGCTTAAGTGTAAATATGGTTGAAAGTGATGTAAAATGCAATAATAAGTAGTGAACAAAGTACAAATGTAGTTGGAAAAATGCACCACTCTGGAGTTACAAGTCTATCCTGTCAAGATGGATATGGTCGGTTGCACAATGTTGCAGATTGTAGAGATCCCAAGAGTAACCAAGATGTGTAGGGAAAGGATGACTGTGCACTTGGGTGCAGACTTAGGAGCTGACCATGTAGGGGTTCTACCAATGTGGTAGAAGGGAAACAGAAAAAAATGCTAGCTAAGAATGTTAACTATTTGCAGTGTCAAATAGAAAGCTTATAATGCTCGATGTTACAATGTGCCAGGAAGAGAGCTTGAGTGCCTGAGAGAGAGGGAAAGTTGAAAAATTGGAAAAAGTTTGAACCCTTTGAATGTTGCTCATTGGGGTATTTGTAGGACCAAGGATGTGTGAAAGAGATGGTTTAGACACCATGTGCCCTAGGCCCACATTGACTAGCTTGTGCTGCATGTGCCAGCATGACCGTTGGACATGCATGACCATTGTGACTATGAGTCTGTCGTGCCGCAACTATGAGCCTTCCATGCCATAATTGCATCATCAACATCTAGAGACGTGTGCCAATGGTTCAATTAGGTGAAGTGCATTGATGTCGCACAACCACCCACATGCTTTGTTGTGCTTTGTAGCATAGCACACTTGGCATAGTGTAGCATGTTGTCCCACGTTTCGTCACATGTGTGCTGCATGCTTGCTATGCTATGATACACTACGTAGCATAGCAAATAGCCTTAGATTCAAAAACTTTGCCAGTCTATGAACTTTGCTTTTTGCATTGCAGAGCTTGCAAACTTGCTGGTCCTACCCTTTGAGTTGTCTTCTGTTTCTTTTGCAGGATTGCTATGCCTCGCTGAGCCATGTAGCTCAGTGTAGCGTAGTAGCAGACATGCTTCCTGACAAAAAGGGACATTGTTGAAGGACTTGAAGTTGGGCAATGAAACTAGTTGTATAGTTGTTTCCATGCTACGCTATGCTATGTAGCGTAGCGTAGCAAGGAACTTCATTCTACAAATGTTTTTTGAAGCTTACTACGCTACATACCGAGGCATAGTGTAGCGTAGCAGACTTCGTGACTTAGAAAAATTGCCAAACTATTTTGCGCATCTTGAATGTTGCTGCCAACTTCACGCATCATTTTTGAGCAGGCTGTCAACTGAGAAAACTACTTAGGTGGACATGTAGGATGATTCGTAGAGCCTGTTCATACCCAAAGTAGAAAATTTTGTAGAACTGGCCGGCCTAAATTCAGAGCGTTCTCCTGCCAAAGAACTATCATAGCGTTATGCAAATTACAATGTCTGGTGAATTCAGAATGACCTTGCATTTTTTAGGGTGTTTCAAGGCCATTTCGGGTCATCACTAGTTTTAGGCCATTTCAGGCCATGGCATAACATAGTTCTAGGCCATTTTAGGCCATTGCTAGTTTTAAGCCATTTCAGGCCATTGCTAGTTTTAGGCTATTTTGGGCCCATCGTGTGTTAAAGAGTGATACGTTTACAATTTGGAAAATGGTTAATTAGCAACTAATGTAGATGCAAAACAGAAGGGCGATAGATGTGCAAGGGTGAGCAACTGGGCAAGAAGTAATGGGGTTGCTACGCTATGTGTAGCTGTTTCTTGACCCATCATGGGTTGAGTGAGATAGAAGACCGAGATGCTTTACCAGGGCCTTCGTCTACATCATTGCCTCCTTCTTGGAAGGGAAACTTAGCCCACATGCTCTCATTTTGGGAACTGTCTTGCTAAGCTGATTCCTCTACTAGATGGTCAGTGTGCACTGCGATAGATGCTCCATTCTCAGAGGTTATGACCTTTAAGCCCTATTCCATGTCTACATTGTAGATTGCTTGAATTACTACCATGTCAACATGGATCACCACCTTCCTACCTATGTAAGGCAGATGGATCTCTTGGTCTACAGGTGAGGAGACTACCCTAAGTTGTGCTAACCATGATCTCCCCAAGATCAGGTTAAACCTGGGCATTTCCTCGACCACGATGAATGTTGCATTCATGGGGAACTAGTCCCTAGCCATGAAGTCTATGTGGACCATGCCCCTCACCAAGACTTGCACCCCATTAAATGACATCAGGCATGACATCGTTGTGAGTTTGATATGGTCAACCAAACCCAACTTGTCCACAATAGGAAAAGGGATGACATTGGTAGCAGCCCCATCATCAATGTGTATCCTTCGGATCCAGTGTTGGCTGACCCGAATTGTGATGAATAGGGATGTTGTAGTCACTTGACCCCTTTCAGGATCTTCCCTAATGGAACTATTGCAGAAAGTTAGTTGAGATGGTTCTAGCTTTGCAGACGTGGGGGAAGCATGATGGAATGAATTGCTTCATCTTTCGCTGGCATGTCTTCGTTGACCAGAATCACCATTAACATGCGAATCAGAGCCTCATAGTGTGGAACGGAAGTTATGATTAGGTCGTACAAGCTCAGTGTAGTTTTTTTCTATTTTAGATCTTGTTCGACATAAGAGAGAGCATCCAATAAGTCCTGGCCACCCCCCTCTTTACTGCCTTTCTCTTATTCTATTTGTCCTAGGAGATAGATTTCCTAAGGAGGGGCGATTTCGGATATGGGTTCAGACACTTTTTGGCAGGGTGACATGGACTGTGTGGTTGCATCATCATCTGTCTTTAGTGATGAGGGTGTAGATGTAGGGGGTAAATACATAGGCTTGGAAATACCTAGGGTGGTACTTCCTTTCAACATCTTTCCTACGAAATGCACTTCCTACTCTTTAGGACGAGAAGGCTGTATAACTTTCTTATGAGGGGCAAGGGCTATTGATAAATTTTTTTCCCTAATGAAAAATGGAGCTAACAATGTTAATGGGCAGGGTGGCATGGTTTTGCTAATAGGTGGTAAGAAGGTGGATGCCCAGGGAGGAACCCTTAGGATAAATGGTTATTGCAAGTTTTGATCAGCTGCTTGTGGTGCTGGTGCAGTACAACGAGGCACGTGGATCACCAACGACTACCAGGGTAGCCTAGGATCATTGTCAATGTCGATGGTTTTGATGACATAACCAACATTATTGGCATTGATTGGGTCCATGTAGATGTGTAGGGATTGATTTTCAGGATGTACTAGGTTGCTTTCGTCCAATAACAATTTCCCCTGATCGATCAACCTTTGGATGTCATCCTAAAATGCCAGATAGTAATCTATGTTGTGACCACACTATTGGTGGTAGTCATAAAACCTATCTAGCCTAAAGCCCTTAGGAACTAGAGGCTCATTGGGCAAGGCCAAGGAGAGGTTCCTAAGGAGCTTACAGTAATGCTGATGTCTCCTGACTCCCTCTTCTAACATCTGCTTATGTTGGATGTGCCCCACTACCAGTAGCTGCTTTAGAAGTTCTAAAGGTCTAAGAGGAATCAGGGTATACTTTGAGTGATATTTATGCTCAAAGTTCTATCTGGGTTCTGCAGATGTCTTAAGTGTGTGTATGGTAGGTTGTGGTGCATGACCCTTTTTGGGTGCAAGATTAGCTACGGGTGTAGCTGGTTTCTTGTTGTTCTTGTTACCATTATTATGAGGCTTCAGCTTGGCTTTGGTCACCAAAGTAGCCACTGTGATTGTTGGGGCCTTAGCCTTGTCCTCGTTTGTGAAGGTTTTTTTGTAGGAAACATAGACTGGGCCTTTACTCGCCTTGGACGCATCTTGTATGCTCTTAGTCTAAGCGAAGGCCTGACTAAGAGTGTGAGGAGCAACGAAGTACAATTTAGACTTGATGAATTCATTCACTATGCCCTTAAATACAGCTAGCAAGTGGGCCTCCATGATGGGCTTGCAGATTTCATTAATGGTTGCTCTCCAATGCTGAATGAACTTTTGGACCAGCTCCATAGGATCTTGCTTCACGCTCATCAACTGATCCAGTGTGATTTCTGGCTTCAAGTTGTACTTGAAGCGCATCACAAACTGGGTCAGAAGCTCCTCTAGAGTTGAAATAGATGAGCGTGGTAGTGCATGGTACCAATCCAAGGCTCTTTTGGCTAGGGATAGAGTAAAGACATGAATAATCATGTGTGGCCATTGTTGCAATAGAAGGGATTTAGACCTAAAGGTAGTGTGATGTGCATCGGGATCTCCCTCCTTGTTGTACTTCATGAAGTGTGGGAGGGACATCCTTAGGGGTAATGTCAATGGACGGATTGTTGGGTTGATGGGGTCACCCTAGTAGATATCCATGACTTGTATCGTATCAGACCTGACATCTTTGAGTCATTTTATTTCCTCAGTAAGGGTTTGGATGAGCTGGAATGCTTGGTCTAGACCCTGAGATGATGTAGATGGTTGGGGAACTACTGGAGCAACTCCCATCTATGGAATGATGGGGCTGGCAGCATGACCCACCAGCGGTACTGTTGGGGTGGCCCCAGTGACTTGTGTTGCTTATGCCATCTACCAAATGATGGGTGTTGTCATCAAAGCAACTACCGATGGTTGTGCCATAGGATAGACTATTTGCAGAATAGACTAGATCCCTGCATTGGGCAGTATCATTTGTGATACTTGGTATCTCTGTTGATGAATGTGGTGTGACATCTACGATGGTAGCGTGGCAAGGGGGACAGAGAATGGGATCCACCACGTTGATAGGCCTGGGCCCACCACTGATGGTGGGATAGACGTAAATGCGGGAATGGAAGCAGAAGCTACATATGGCTACCAAGCTAGTACAGTGTGCACAAGTGGCAGGGTAGCTTTGATTGGCATGTGATGCGCTACAGGGATGGATTGATGAACGGTTTGCAAAGGAATAGTGGCTGCAAATGAAATAGGTGAAACCGGTGAAAGAGGGCATTGATACACTGAGGGGTTAACATGTCTACCCATCATAGATTTGATTGTGGACTATGAAAATGTAGGCATGATCACAAAGGGAGTGGTGACGGACAACGGGTTGTTCCAAAAGGACTAGGTAGAAGGGATGGTAGTGGGGTTGGTTTGACCTCCCCCATCAGATTGAGAATCAAGTTCCTCCTATCCATCCTGGAAAGCATCCTCATGGTTATATGTCATGTCTTGTTGCTTTGTAAGTCTAATGAACTAGATCAAATGGTCTAGATGCCATTGGTTTATCTATTTCAAAGGGATGAAAGCACTAGGACTGGGAACAAATTCCTTTCCATCGTAGTAAGAGAACTCAAAGCTATGTTTTTCTTCAGGTTTGTACACATCCAAGGGTAGATGTGCTTGGAACTTTGCATAGAGGAAGTTGTAGCATTCATGTTGCTTGGCCTAGCCCTTAGGTCTCTGATTTTGGATCCTGAGTGATCGATGTGTGTCCAGCATCGGGTTGAGTAGTTTTTTAGCACCAGTGATGCCATGAACCGTGATGGGAATCTCGACGTTGAAGGTGTTATCAATGGTACTCAAGAAAGCCATTGTTAAGCTAAATAGTTTTGCAATCGGAAAAGAAAAGAAAAGAAATTGGAAAGTAATCAAAAAGTCTTTATATCTTGCGCAGTTCCTAAGGAACTGTCGAAGTGACCGATTTGTACCACATGATGTGTAAACAACCACAAATGGGTGTCACATTTACTCTAGTGTGCGATAGGGTATAGAGCACATGCAAGACTACCATAAAATAGGCAAGCCAACTAGCGATCAGAGGCTTTATGTCCTATAGGATTTTGAAGGAATCTTCAAAGCGACAGATCTACACCGCATGACATGTAAACAACCACAAATGGGTGTCAATTTTATGCTAATGCGTATCGGGGTGCAAAAGGCTTACAGAACTATAGTGACACATGGAAAGGGCACCAAAAGGCCTTCCTTCTAGTTCCCTCTCAGAGGTTACGAACTTTGAGCCCTGTTCCATGTCTACGTTGTGGATTGCTTGCATCACTACCTCATCACCATGGATCACCACCTTCCTACCTGCATAAGGTAGATGGATCTCTGGGTGTATAGGTGAGGAGACAGCCCTAAGTTGTGCTAACCATGATCTCCCCAAGGTTAGGTTAAACCTGGAAATTTCCTTGACCACGATGAATGTTCCATTTGTGGGGAACTGGTCCTCGGCCACGAATTCTATGTGGACCATGCCCTTCAGCATGACGAGCCCCATTGAATGACCTTAGGCATGACATCATTGTGGATTTGATCTGGTTGACCAAACCCAACTTGTCCACAATAGGGAAGGGGATGAAGTTGGTAGTAGCTCCATCATCAACTTGTACCCTTTGGATCCGGTGTTGGCCGACCTGAATTATGATGAATAAGGGTGTTGTAATCACTTGACCCCTTTCAGGATCCTTCCTAATGGAACTATCACAAAACGTTAGGTGAGATGATTCTAGCTCTGTAGATGTGGGTGGAAGCATGACCGAATGAATTGCTTCTTCTTCTGTTGGCATGTCTTTGTTGACCGAAATCACCATCAATATGCGGATCAAAGCCTCACAATGTGGAACGGAAGTCACAATTAGGTTGTACAAGCTTAGTGTAGTGTCTTTCTATTTTAGAGATTTTTTGGCCTAACCAAGAGCATCCAAGAAGTCCTGGCCACCCCCCTCTTTACCTCCTTTCTCTTCTTCTATTCGTTCCAAGAGACAGATTTCCCAAGGAGGGGCGATTTCGGATTTGGGTTTAGACCCTTTTTGGCAGGGTAGTGTGAACTGTGTGGTTTTATCATCGTCCCTCTTTGGTGATGAAGGCATAGATGTAAGGGGTGAAGACATAGGCTTGGAAATACCTAGGGCGGTACTTCCTTTCAATGTCAAACCTATGAAATACACATCCCTCCCTTTAGGATGAGAAGGCTGTAAAGCTTTCTTATGAGGGGTGGGGGCCGTTGAAGAAGTTAGCCCCCTAATGACAAATGGAGCTAATGGTGTTAACGGGTGGGGTAGCATGGTTTTGATAATAGGTTGCATGAGGGTGGATTCCCAGGGAGGAACCCTTACGATAAACGGTTATTGCAAATTTTGATCAGCCACACATGGTGCTTGTGCACTACAGTGAGACATGTGAATCACCAACGGCTACTGGGGTAGCCTAGGATCATTGTCAATGCCGATGGTATTGATGACATAACCAAAATTTTTGGCATTGAGTGGGTCCATGTAGATGTATAGGGATTTATTTTCCAGATGTACTAGGTTACTTTCTTCCAACACCAGTTTCCCCTGATCAATCAACCTTTAGATGTCATCCTGCAATGCCAGACAATAATCTATGTTGTGATCACACTATTGGTGGTAGTCACAAAACCTATCTAGCCTGAAGCCCTTAGGAACTGAAGGCTTATTGGGCAAGGCCAAGGAAGGGTTCCTAAGGAGCTTGCAGTAATGTTGATGTCTCCTGACTCCCTCTTTTAACATCTGCTTGTGTTGGATGTGCCTCGTTGCCAGTAGCTGCTTCAGAAGTTCTGAAAGTCTAAGAGGAAGCAGGGTATACTTTGAGTGATCTTTACGCTCAAATTTTGATTTTGGCTACGCAGATATCTTGGGTGCGGGTATGGCAAGTTGTGGTGCATGGCCCTTCTTGGACACAGGATTAGCTATAGGTGTATCTAGTTTTTTGTTATTATTGTTATCATTGTTATGAGGCTTGGCCTTGGCTTCGATCACTACAGTAGCCACTATGGTTGTTGGGGCCTTACCATTGTCCTTCTTTGTGAAGGTGTTTTTGTAGGAAACATAGGCTGGGTCTTTACTCACCTCGGTCGTGTCTTGTATGCGATTAGTCTCAGCGAAGGCCTAACTAAGAGTGCGAGGAGCGAGGTAGTATAGTTTAGACTTGATGAAATCGTTCACTGTGCCCTTAAAGATGGCCAACAAGTGGGCCTCTGTTATGGGCTCATGGATTTCATTAAGGGTTGTGCTCCAATGCTGAATGAACTTTTGGACTAGCTCCAAAGGATCTTGCTTCATGCTCATCAACTGATCTAGTATGATTTCTAGCTTCAATTTATACTTGAAGTGCATCATGAACTAGGTCAGAAGATCTTCTAGAGTTGAAATAGATGAGCATGGCAGTGCACGGTACCAATCCAAGGCTCTCCCAACTAGGGACATAGTAAAGACATGAATAATCATGTGCGGCCATTGTTGCAACAGATGGGATTTTGACCTAAAGGTAACACGATGTGCATTGCGATCTTCCTTCCTATTGTACTTCATGAAGTGTGGGAGGGACATCCCTAGGGGTAACGTCAATGAAGGGATTTTTGGCATGATGGGGTCATCTTGGTAGAAATCCATGACTTGTACCATATTAGACCCGATAGCTTTGAGACATTTTGTTTCCTTAGTAAGGGTTTGGATGACCTGGAATGCTTAGTCTAGACCCTGAGATGATGTAGATGGTTAGGGAACTACCGAAGTAGCTCCCATCTGTGGAATGAAGAGGGTGGTAGCGTGACCCACCGACAGTACCATTGGGGTGGCCCTAGTGACTTATGTTGCTTGTGGCATCCACCAACTAATGGGTCATGATGTTAAAGCAACTACCGAGGGTTGTGCCACGGGATAGACTATTTGCAGAATAGACCAGATCCCCACTCTGGGTAGTATCATTTTTGATACTTGGTAGCTCTATTGATGAATGTGATGTGACATCTACGATGATATCATGACATGGGGAATAGAGAACGGGGTCCACCACGTTGATGGGCCTTGGCCCACAGTTGATGGTGGGACAAAAATAAATATGGGAATGGAAGTGGAAGCTGCAAATGGCTACGAAGCTAGTACAATGTGCACATGTGGTACGGTCACCATGATTGGCGTGTGATGCACTACAGGGATGGATTGATGAATAGTTTGCAAAGGAATAGTGGCTACAAACAAAATAGGTGAAACCGGTGAAAGAGGACATTGATACGCTGAGGGGTTAACATGGCTACCCATTGCAGATGTGATTGTAGGTTGTGAGAATGTAGACATGATCATGAAGGGTGCGGTGATGAAAAATGGGTTGGTTTAGAAGGACTGGGTAGGAAGGACGGTAGTAGGGTTGGTTTGACCTTCCCCATCAGATTGGGAATTGAGTTCCTCCTATCCATCCTAGAAAGCATCCCCATGGTTAGACACCGTGTCTTGTTGCTTCCTAAGTCTAACCAACTAGATCAACTGGTCTAGATGCCATTGGTTTGTCTGTGTCAAAGGAATGGAAGCATTGGGAGTGGGAAAAAATTCCTTCCCATTGTAGTAAGCAAACTCAAAGATACATTTTTCGTTGATTTTGCGCACATCCAAGGGAAGATTTTCTTGAACCTTTACACAGAGGAAGTTGTAGTGTTCATGTTGCTGGGCCAAGTCCTCAGGTCCCCGATTTTGGATCCTAAGGGATCAACATGTTTCCAGCATCAGGTTGAGTGGTTTTTTGGCACCAGTGATGCCTTAAACCATGATGGGAGTCTCGATGTTGAAGGTGTTATCAATGGTACTCGAGAAAGCCATTGTTAAGCTAAACAGTTTTGCAATTGGAAAAGAAAAGCAAAGAAATTGGAAAGTAATCAAAAAGTCTTTATGTCTTGCACGGTTCCTAAGGAACCATTGAAGTGACTAATCTATACCATATGATGCATAAAAAACCACAAATGGATGTCACGTTTACGCTAGTGCACGACAGGGTATAGAGCTTGTGCAAGACTACCGTAAAATAGGCAAGTCAACTAGCGATCGGAGGCTTTATTTCCTATAGGATTCCCGAGGAACCGTCAAAGCAACTGATCTGCACCGCACAATGCTTAAACAACCACAAATGGGTGTCAAGTTTATGCTAATGCATATTAGGTTGCAAAAGGCTTATAGTACTACCATGACACCTGGAAAGGGCACCAAAAGTCCCTCCTTCTAGCGCCAAGAAACTGTTGCAACTGAAAACGTTGATGGTTGAAAAAAATAGAGAGGTGGTTGATTGGTGACAGTCTTAACCCCAAATATGCAGGAGGGCCATGCTAGATAAAATGGAAATGGGGTACCTTGAAAAGTTTTGTTAATCAGATAGGGACTTAGTCAATGTTAATATAACCTTTTGTAAATAAATAAATTGACGATGAGACTTGTAGCATAAAATGATAACTTTAAATTCAAAAGAGATAGAAAATAATGTAAAAATGAAATGATAAGCAAGAAAAAAAAGTGAATCGCAATTAGAAAAATCCACCACTTCAAGAATGTGACTTCACTCTGTCAAGGTGGATACAATTGGTTGCATGGCGCTGATGGGCGCAGAGATCCCAAGAGTAACCAAGATGTTTAGAGTAAGATAGCTATATACTTGAACATGGACTCAGGAGTCAATAATGTAGAACACTCTGGGGATAGTAGGAAAGAGTAGAACAAAATGCCAAGCGGGAGTGTCAACTATTTACAGTGTCAAACAAGGTGTTTACAATGCTCAGGAATACAATGCTAACTTTTTGCTTGCTTGTTAACTGATTCCCTCGCTAGCCACCTAAGAGACCGAAAAGGAAAAATATCTTTTGAGCATTTCTCATTGGGGTATTTATAGGGCTAAGGGCATGCAAAATATGCATTTTGGATACCACATGTCTTGGGCCTATGTTGACTTTCCTATGCTGCATGGGCATGCATAACCGTTGGACGTGCATGTCTGTTGGATGAGCCTTCCATGTTGTAATTGCAAACCTGCCATGCTGTAATTGCATTGTCAGAGCTTGGAGACGTGTGCCAACAATGCAATTAGGCAAGCTGTATTGATGTGGCATAACTGTCTGCTATGCCATGCCATGCTTTGTAGTATAGAATGCGGGTGTAGCATAGCAACTTGTTATGCGATGCTACGCTATGTTACGTAGCATAACGTAGCCGCTAGTTTGATGAAAAAACTTGCACTATGTCCCACTACATGTGTTGGAAACATTTGAAGCACACTGACTATTTATTGTACTGTGAATCTTGCAAACTTGTTGATCCTATGATTTGAGATGCCTTTTGTTATTCCCGCAGAGTTGCTACGTTGTGCTACGCTACATAGCGTAGCGTAGCATAACAACCAACATGGCTTACTTTTTTTTTTGCTATGTTTACCACTTCCTAGTGAAGGAACAATTGTTGAAGAACTTGGATTAGAGTGAAGAAACTATTTTTGAAGGCCAGAGACGCTAACTTAGTGTGATTGGAAACCTAGCCCAGGAAGCCAAGAAAGCCCTTGAAAATCCTACGACCTGAGACACCCAGGAAAGCCAAAAACCCTATGGCCTGAGATTCCTAGGAAATCCAAAAATCCTACAGCCTAAGATGCCTAGGAAAGACAAAACCTTGCAACCTAAGATGCCCATGAAAGCCCAAAACCTTGTGGCTCAAGAAGACCCAAGAAAGCTGAAAACCCCCATGTTGCCAGGAACCCCCAAAAGCCCATAATGCATGAAGCACTCATGCCCTGCACACACATCCTAGGCACTCACGTTGATACCACAAATCCTAGATAAATCCCAAAGAAACCAAAAATCACAGCCCCAAAATCCCAAAATCATAGCTGAAGTTCTACCCTAGGTAACACTGTTCTTAAAATGCTAGAGAAAAATAGGAGAAAACAAACTTACCTATGTAGGATCCCATCCCACATTGGAATCCTAGCTTGGGGGAGACACTGGAGAAGCTCTTCACTCTCCTCCACGAACACCAGATCTGCCTACCTCTTCCCTTTGGCTTGGCTTTCCTTTCCTCTGCCCTTGTGCTTCATAGTTTACCTTGCTCATGCTGACACTGACGCTAATGCTTCGAACTCACATCGCACTCCTAGCTCACGCTGCAATCCAAGAACTCATGCTAGCACAAAACATCCTTCCCCTATTTCAAAATCCCTTTTTAAAACCTAAACATTCTATTTTATTTCCTCTTATTTTATTCTCTCTCACTTTATCTTATTTTATTGATCTATGTTCTATGTTTTATGTTAACCTGCATTCCTCATTATTCAAACCTCTAGAGATGAAGCCAAAAAAAAATTATCATTATGCAAGGAAAGGGATGAAAAAGTTAAACTCAAAGATCAAAATAATATATACATACATATATAAATGGTTCAAGAATTCACAAAATTTTAAAGTCTCATAAACTTATCATTCACACAAAGTTTTAAAAAATCAAAAATGCTCTATGCACTCATGAAAAGTCAACATAAATATTAGTGGCCTTGTATGGCCTTAAACTGCCATGTGGTCCAGTATGGCCTTAAACTACCATGTGGCCCAGTATGACCTTAAACTACCATGACTACCACTACATCTCCTAATTTTTTCAATGCATAGTTTGATTACCTTATGTTCATTTACATTTAGTAACTCTTTCGCCAACGGGGTGTCTC
This sequence comes from Gnetum montanum, assembly GCA_015680685.1. Lineage (NCBI taxonomy): Eukaryota > Viridiplantae > Streptophyta > Gnetopsida > Gnetales > Gnetaceae > Gnetum > Gnetum montanum. The sequence goes on from MNCI01038012.1 coordinate 326,936, forward strand.
TTACTTCGCTCTCATTTTAAATTGGCAAGAGCAAGCACATGGCCACCAAGAATATCCTTTCAACATTATCTCTCAGTGGATCATATGGGAAGGTAAAAAGAGAAATCAACCCAAAATCCTTGGATCTAGACCCATCAAACTCTACTAATTTAATAGCCTCCACTCAAGAAATGTTAGACTAGCCTAAAAATGTGACTAAGACTTTAGATCTAGAAGCTGATAATATCACTAAAGATCCTATAGTTGAAATCCCCATTATTACAGTCAATGGCGAAGCTAGGACATTGAAATTAAGTGTTCTACTAGACTCGAAACTCATAGGTGACATCACTCAAGTGTTAAAAGACAACATAATAACATTTGCATGGTCATATACTAACATGCTAGGACTAGACCCCTGAATTGTCTAACACAACATCATTCTCGATGAAAAAATTAAACTTGTGAAACAAAAGGCACGTAAGGTTAGACCTGAGGTGGCTTTGGTAGTCCCTGCTGAAATCACAAAGCTCTACCATGCTGGTATCATCTGGGCCATTGACTATTTCGATTGAGTATCAAACATTGTTGTAGTCCCTAAGAACAGTAGTATATGCATATGCATCGACTTCCGTGACCTTAACACAACCACTATAAAGGATGACTTCCCGCTACCCAGCATTGATCAACTTATTCATACAACTACTAAGCATTCACTATTATCCTTCATGGATGGATTTTTGAGATACAACCAAATAAGAATCAATCCAGAAGATTAACTCAAAACAACTTTTATGACACCTTGGGGTACATTCTGTTACACTATGATGTCATTTTTCCTTAGAAATGCAAGAGCTACATATCAATGAGCCATGACATATATATTTAGTGATTATATGCTCAATTTTCTCAATGATTATGTTTACGATATTGTGGTTAAATCTAGAACTGAACAACATGCGACAGATCTAGACCTAGTGCTTAAACATTGTTTCAAATATGATCTTAAACTCAATCTAAAGAAGTGTTTCTTTGGTGTCAAAACGGGCAAGATGCTTGGTTTTATAGTCTCTAAAATAGGAATACGGGTAGACCCTAATAAAGTTAAGGTAAGAACTAATATGCAACCACCAAATAATCTTACCGAACTACGTGGTCTCCAAGGTAGATTGCAGTTCATAAGGCACTTTATTGAGAGGCTAACGGATAAGTTGAGACCTGTGCAACACCTATTACAAAAAAATGTGCATTTCCAATGGACTGAACAATATTAGGAAGCATTCAATAACATAAAGTAGGAGCTGACTTAGCTCCTGATCGTTTATCTTCCGCAAGGAGATAAATCCTTTTATATCTACCTTGCAACTTCTGATGCTTTCATTGCTTCGATGCTCTGTCAAAAACATAAAGATGGAGCCGAGATCCCTGTATATTACCCAAGAAACACATTAATTACTTATGAAAAATGAAATGATGTAGAGAAATCATGCCTTGCCCTCATCTTCGCCTTGAAGAAATGGTGACATTATCTCTTTTGCAAGCAAGTTTACATCATTTTCAAGGATAATGTACATTGTGCCATAACTAACAACATCTACAAGTTGAGTAGGATAGCTAGGTTGAAAGCGATGATCACAGAGTTTGACCTACACTATGTTGCTCAATCTTCCACAAAAGGTCAAGAAATAGTCACACAATTAGCCGTCTCGCCAACACATGATTAGGCAATAGTTAACCCTGAGTTCCCCGATGATATTGTTAATAGTATAGACATTGTACCTAAAAACTATGAGGAAATCCTCTATTTTGATGGAGCTTCAACCTCCCAAGGAGGAAGTTCTGTGACCGTTTTAACATACCCCTCTGGAGAGATCCAACCTTTCTCCTACCGATTGACCTTTCCTTGTACCAATAACATGGCAGAATACGAAGGTCTTCTTAGAGGTATTCAAGCAGCATTAAATTTGGGAATCACACGTCTCATAGTTCGCGATGATTCACAGTTAGTCATTAATCAAGTCATTGAGGTTTATGCATGCAAAGCTCTCCATTTGCAACCGTATTGCGATTTGACCAAATATTTGCTAAGACAACTTGTAGAACTGAATATACATCATGTCCATAGAGGCAAAAACACCATTGCTGATGCACTTGCTACACTAGCCTTAAACATGACACCCAAAATGTTTCATGCATTTCCTAGCTCTATAACAAGTTGTGCCAAACCTATAATTAACACTCTTGAAACAATGCCTATAGCATCCATTAGCACAACACATGTAGTAGAATGGTATGATGACATAAAAGAGTACCTTCTATGAGACGATCTTTCGCAACATTTGACAAATGCTCAAAAAGATGCAGTACGAAAACGCTCTCGACAATATGCATTAATAGGAGACATCTTGTGTTGTAAATCGTACGAAGGCATTTTGCTTATGTGCATTAGTAGAATCGATGGTCAAACAATTGTAGAACAAGTCCACGAAGGACTTTGTGGAGGGCACATTGCACCCAAAGAAATGGTGACAAAGATTAGATGCTTAGGCTACTACTGGCCACACATGGAGTATGATCGCATCTCCAAGGTTAGAACATGTGACATTTGCCAAAATCATGGTAATCTAATACACATTCCACCTAACGAATTGCACGTAACAAAAATCACATGGCCATTTCAAAAATGGGGATTTGACTTAATTGGACCAATAATGCCATCATCCTCCACAGGATGTAGCTTTATTATCACTGCAACTGAATACTTCACAAAATGGGTAGAAGCTATTCCCCTTAGGAAGACCACTTCAAAACACATTTTCACTTTCATAATAGAGAATATCGTGATCCATTTTGGTATTTCGATGACCATCATTACTGATAATGGGCCATAGTTCAGCAGTGTAGATACTAAAAGCTTCTATGAAAGCTTGGGTATTCAACATGCATTTTCATCACCTTACTACCCACAAAGAAATGGTTAAGCAGAGGCTATAAACAAAACTGTCATCATTGTACTCAAAAATATGCTATATCAGAGCAAGAAATGATGGCATGAACAATTAGTCTATGCATTGTAGGCATACAGAACGACACATCGAACATCTATAGGTAAAAATCCATATAGTTTTGTGTACAGGTCTAAAGTTGTTTTACTTTTAGAGTTATAGGTTCCCTCATTGTGGATAGCTGTCTCAGGCCTCCTTGACGAAATTCAAAATAATGAACTACGCATAGTTGACCTTGACTTAGTGGAAGAAGAACATGTTTGAATGCTTGATCAAATCGAGTGGTACTAGAAATAACAATGGCAATGACACAAACATGATTTGCATAAATGCCCGATTAAGGAAGTAGATCTAGTCCTTAAGGCCATCCGTGAACATCCAGAAAAATTCTCAGCCAACTGGGAAAGGCCTTACTTAGTTACCAAGGCATACAATAATGGAGCATTTAAACTTGCTTACATGGATGGGAATGAGTTTGCTAATCCTACAAATCATCTGTACCTAAAACGGTACTACATCTAATGAACTTGAGGCATAGAACAGTCATGGAATCATGACTTAAAACTGATACCACAGAATAGTCCTGGGGCTATGACTTAAAAATGGCACCATAGAATGTCTTGGAGTCATGAAAATAAACGGACACCATAGAGCTCTATCCGGTATGACACTAAACTGCCACATATGTGTAGCATTAAGTGAAACTAGCATCTAGAGTCCACTAAGACTATAAACTAGTTTTCCTCTTCATAGTCTCCTATGACTACAAACTAGCAGCACACCGTCTGCTATGACACAAAACTGGCACCATCTAAAGGATTATGACATGAAACTAATCCATGACAGTCTACTAAGAATATAAACTAGCAACATCATGGATGACCATGAAAAAACTTGAAAAGATGTGTTGCTGCAATTGGCTGTTCATTTTCCACAAAGAATTTTTGCATAATTTGTCTTATGGACCCTAATGAAGCTAATGCTGCTCATGATTCTATCTACTTTGAAAACTGCATGCGGTGTCTCCATCTCCTTGTTTAAATTGCTTAGCTAACTGATTCATTTGTGTGTTTATTATCTTCTTGGATTTTTTTTGTAGGATGACATGCTTGAGGCATTCGTTCATAGATGCACTTCATCATGATGACAAGGTATCACATTTTTCCTAACGCACGTAACTGGGTTAATCAAACCGTTCATAAGTGCATTCCCGACTCCCAATACATCCCCTATTTCTCCATCATGCCCCCACTCTTTATCCTATTCAATTACATCTCCTAGATACATTGTATTCTACTCACCTCAAAACCCTTGATACACTTTTGCACACTATAACTCCCTAAGTAGTTGCAATGCAAAACATAGTTTACGATGCATGACACAAAATGCAAGCACTCGAATGTGAGCACGACACTAAAATCAAGCTCTTTCAAAAAGACCAACTAGAAAAAGAAAAATAAAACAAAGTAAAAACAAAAGAAAATAAACAAGAAAACAAAAAAATAAAAAGAACAAAAAGGTCAAAGAGAAAAATGCATGGAAAATGTTTTCATGACCCCATTGACATCATAAGCAAAATACTATTGGCTATTCTCATACAAGCCCCAGACGAGAAGGTAATTGTCTTGGAAAATAGTTACACTCGTATATCAAAAAGACCATGTTACACATCATCACGTGGCTTTGGCTATTTACAATGGGCCCTATAAACATTGTACAAGAGTCCTATTTCTCCAAATAACACACCTCCAACATCTTGGTTCCAAGTCTGCTGGACACTGGCTATTGACAAGGACCAAAGATATAACTCATTCACGTGAGATGCATTTCCTCTCCCAATTATAACCCTTGACCAACTCCTGACTTCCCCTAGTTACAACCAATTGCCTTGCATCTTGAACTACATTCCCTCAATCCCATGTACATTTGAAAATGGTGTGATGACATCTTGCCAAGGGCCAATGGATAATCCATGGTACTTGGTTGTTCATGGTATTTTGAACTTCTTTATTGATGCCTCTCGGGTGAATTCCTCAAGACGTCAACAAAGAGGAGCCAATGAAACACCACTAATTTCAGCCTAGCACTTTGAAATGACAACAACTCAAGCCCTTTCAAAGTTTTGAGAGGAAAAATTCAACTAAGGCATGGAACTCACACCCAGCTTGCTCAAGCCAACTTTCTCACCCCATCAAGCTAGCTCACCCCCAGCATGAGTAACTACAATAGCTTTAGGATCAAGTTAAAAATGATCAAATCTAAAGGTGCAAGCTATCCTTAAGGACCACTAATGATCACTCTAAGCATCAGCATTCAAAGATTCAAATTTCAAGTCAAAAAGTGTAAGTTTTCACACTCACTCTGTCACTCACGCTGAGGTCATGTTATCACTCATGTTAAGGTCACGCTGTTAGTGTGAGTGTAGCGTGAGAAACTTTCAGAACCCAAAACTGAGTCAAAATGACTTGATTTCCAAGGTGTAAGTCATCTTCAAGGCTCATTGTTGACAACTTCAAATTTCAGCCTCTAGAATCCCAGGGTTCAAGTCCAAAAATTGCAGGTTTCTGTAGCACATGCTATGGTCATGCTATAGCTCATGCTAGTAGCATAAGTCCAATGTGAGCTACCAAAGGTGGCTCAAAACAAGTCACTTTCAACCTCAGTTTCTGATTTTTAGGTCACTCTCAAGATCAACCATAGTCAGATAGTGGTTTCACTCAAGAATCAAGCTTCAAAAATCAAAATTTAGAGTGAAATGCATCATTTTCAAGTCACTCATGCTGAGGTCACGCTAAAGACATGTTGGCAGTGTGAGTGTAGCATGAGTGTAGCATGCACATGCTGAGGACATGATGGGACAAAATCAACTCACGCTGGAAGTTCTTGTCAAGAAGAGATGCTTCAAATAGCCATAGAACCACTAAAATCGACATCCTGCAGTAGTTGAGTTAGAAATACAGAAGTTTCAAGAGAGCTAGAGCCAATTTCTCTTGTCATACATTATCATTTCATTGTAAATTTTCATTTGTGAGCTTCTTAGGCTCTTATGCTCTTAATTGTATGTACTTCCATGAGTGTAAGCTAGCTTGAGTAAGTTGTCACATGTTGTAAGAGATAATGCACCTGGTTCAGAACGTAGCTTGCCAACACACGTCCCACTCACACATAGTTATCCATTGAACACGTGTTGCTAGATCCGTTTTCCTCTCATCTCTCAGCCATTGATTCCATCCATGAATTCCATGCCTAAACTTGGCCAAACCTTGTAAATACCCTATCAATTCACATAGATGGGGTTGGCAATTTTGGAGGTTAATGGCTTAGGAAGCTCAGGGCAACAATATTTGGGTGCTCGGGCACACTTTACTCCTAGCATCCAAGCACTTATGAAACACATCACATCACCTCGGGGCTTGGTTCTTGACTTGACACCTACATGAAACTACACTATGACCGGTGCACATCCTTTCTAAGCAATACAATATAGTTCAATTTTCTAGCCATTATATTTTTTACTCCATTTCATGTTCAGTTTACATTTTGTTTATAATACCAGTTCTGCATACATTTCTATTTACATTTCATGTGCATTGTTGACATTTTAAAACATTATTTACAATAACCTCAACGCATGATGTAGTTTAGCTCGAGAAAGTCCTTGGTTGATTTTTCTGTAGATCATCCAAGGCACTCTACCTTCGTTTACTTTTCTAGCTTGCCCTTGGGTGAAGGCAGGGTCAGTTGTGTCTACCCGATGATCTTTCAGTGTTTGTTTTCCCTTCCAACCTTACACCGATGATTTAGGTTAGTACAGGTAAGATGTCATATAGTCTTGTGTATGGATCTGAAGTAATGTTGCCTCCTAAACTATAGGTCCCATTACTCTATATGATCCTCTCAAGATTCATTGATGATGTTCAAACCAACTTGTTGAGAACCATTGATCTCAACTCTATAGTAGAGGAGCGCATGCAAATGCTTGATCCCATCAAGTAGTACCAAGAAAAGCAACATCAAAAGCACCATCACAATCAGCATCAATGCCCAATCAGGAAGGGGGACTTGGTCCTCAAGGTCATTCACAATTCCACAAAAAAATTCTTAGCTAACTAGGAAGGGCCTTTCTTGGTCATAAAGGTGTATGATAATGGAGCATTCAAGATTGCTAATCTAGATGGTAATGACTTTGCAAATCCTATTAACCACTTGTACCTGAAGCCATATTACACTTAGTATGTAGTATCACACCAATGAAAAAGCAAGGTAAGTTCATATCTATTATGATGTTAAACTAGGACAAAATATTTTCTATGACATTAAACTGACACAGAATGTCCTTGGACTATAGGATTAAACTGGAACCCATAACATGGTCTGCTATGACCTTAAACTAGGATCATGGTTTGCTAGGACCTTAAACTAGCATAACATCTAGTCTTCCAAGACCTAAAAGTAGGTTCATAGTTCAGCATCCACATTTCAATAGACATAGTTCTACAGACAAGCAAGAAAGAATACTTCCAATCCTTTGTTGCCTACCCACACCTCTCAGGCAAGATGCGGTGGGGCATTGCAGTCCTAGAATGAAGTTCACATTGTCAAGAAAAAATCTTCTGGAACATGTGCAACATCACCATCCTTGACATCTTACTAATCTTCTAGAGATTCATTTTGGCATCTTACTAATCTTTTGAAGCTATTGCCACCATCACCAATCATCCTGGTTGGAGCTCTCACAATTAGCATCACTCATTAAAGAATCAAAAACATTGTGGCCTAGCCATAGCACTACCATCCTCCAACCCTCACCATTGCCCAAGCCTAGAAGAGCATCTAGTATTGTGGCTCCATGCCATGTGGTTGGGTTTCCTAGCTCCTACCTTTGGTACGAACTCCTAGGCATCTACATCACTATCACCTCTACTAACTTGGGTGCTTACTTTTGGTGTGGTTGCTAGAGATTTTGGACCCTACTGCCGTTGACACTTACACTGGCCTTCCTACTTTGAACATTTCATGCACTTGCAACTAACATGACATTTGTAGCCCTTACAAATAGGACTTTACTTTCATCTCAAGTGATGGTTATTTCTTTTGTTTTCTCTATGTTGCATTTGTAGGATGAAGCCTCAATGGAATCATTCAAGTATGCATTTCATTGTAGTGGCAAGGTATCACACTACTTTGATGTATCATCTTTGGCTCACCTAGCTACTTAAAAGTGCACATTTCTATTGTCCCTCTTGATAATTCACCTCTACCTCTTGATCTTTCATTCTTCGACACTCCTTACAAGCTTCCTTGATGCACATGGAACCTTCCCTATAGTTAATTGATGAACCCATGATGGATGTAATGCAACTCGTCCCATGGGAACCCTTTGTGGATTGTTCAAAGCCCCAAATGGATGTAACACAACTCATCCTAGGGAGTAATCACCTATTCTATATATGCAATGTAGTTCCTTCTAAGAAAATTTTGTTGAGTGGCACATAGTTCACATGGCAACACAAAAGAAAGTAGAAGAAAAACAAAAGGGAAAGAGAGAGAAAAAGAAAAACAAAAATAAAAGAAGGAAAATAAAAATAATAATAATAACAAAAGTAAAAGGAAAAAATGGGACAAGCCAAGTGCCCAAGTAAAATAGCATAGTTGCTATTTCACAATCGGTCCAACCTTGGATTGACCATCTCATAAGCACTTCGACGAGAGGTCAAAATCCTAAGGGTAGGCCAACTCTAAAGGCAGGGTGGGATGGATGGTCTTGGAGGTTGAAGCATGGCCAAGTGCAATTTATTTTGCTAGAACAACTTGATGGAGGATCTTCTTGCATTATTACCTTACTATGTTGTGCTACGCTATGTAGCATAGCATAACATAGCACCCATTCTGCTTGAATTTTGACTTACTTTGCAAGTGTTCTATCATGGGATCTTGGTCATGTCCTAGGGTGGTAGTAGAACAAGCATTTTTCATGGTTAAAGCATGGGCAATTTTGTTTCCCATGTCAAGGCAGTTTGGAAAAAGATTTTCATGCCTTGCTATGTTGTGCTACGCTATGTAGAATAGCATAGCATAACACTCAGACCAAGGTGGTTTTTGGTAAAATTTTCTCTATTTTTCTCTATGTCATGATGATCACACTTCAAGGATGAAGTGGGGTAGGTATTATTAAGGACTAAATCATTGCCAACTACATCTTTGGTGCCTGATCAGTCACCACATGGCATGCTACATTGTGTAGCATAGCATAGTGTAGTAGGTCCTGCAATTAGAAAACTTGCCAAAATATTTAGTCCATCCTAAACACCTTCGATGGCTCCTAGCTTGGCACTTGGGTGGACCATCAACCAGGGCATTTATCAAGCTGGATAAGCTAGAGAGTGTACCAAGCTTTATAGCGTAGGATATAGAAAATTTGTCGAACAACATGGTCCACTTTTAGTGTTTCATTTGTGTAAACTAGCCTTATGACTAGGTGCTACATTGACTATGTTGTAGACGGTGGTAGGTTGACTTGGAAGTAGCTTCACAAGTGTCAAGACTTCTAGAGTATCATATTGTCTATGTGGTCTAGCATGACATCACACTTGCAAAGATCCTTACCCAAATTTTAGGACTATGTTGAATCATGAAAGTCCCAAAATTGATGGTGTTTCATCTTATAAAACTCTCTACTAGTTATGATCTAGCACACATCATCTAACAAGCCCATCTACATAGATCTCCTATAGATTTCCATTAATTTTCATGTAGCATTTGGTTCTATGAACGAATTGTTCATGTTGTTTTCTACTCCATTCAACAAGAAGTTGTTCTATTGTTAGATAAGTTAGATACTCTATGGTCCATGTATTCTTGTTGAATCTATAGATTTTACTATTATGATAAACAAGTCTTCATCCAAAAATTGGTTTCATATTAGTTCTACTTAGTTTTTTGAATCCTATTTTAACCTTGATAAGTGATTAGCTATTATGTTTTCTATTCCTTTCTTATCAATCATTGCGATGTGAAACATTTGAAGAATCACAAATCATCTTATCACTCTAGGACTAACTACTAGCTTATTCATCAGAAATTAGATGGCACTATGATCAGGGTGGACATAGATTTGGTAATTGAGCACATAATGTCTAAATTTTTTGAGTGCATACACCATGGCCATCAACTCTTTTTCAATTATGGTGTAATTTAATTATGCTTCAGTGATGCTCCTACTGGTATAGTGTATGTAGTATGGTCTCTTTTGATCATCAAGTTATGTTAGTATTGCACCAAGTGCATGGTTTGAAGCATTGTTCATGATATGAAAAGGCCTTAACCAATTTGGAGATTGCAAGATTGGTATCTCAAGGCTTTGAATGTTATTTCACATGACTTAGTCTACTTGAAGAATGCATCTTTCTTCATGAGTTCTACAAGTAGTTTGGTTATCTTCAAAAAACTTTTTATGAACCTCTTATACTATCCCATATGGCCTAAAAAATAAATTACATCTGTCACTATCTTTAGCTATTAAGTGGTGTTTTGGATGAATTTGATCATTTTGGGATCTACCTCTATATCATTTTCAAAGATTTTATATTCCAATACTATGGCTACCTAGATCATGAGATGGCTCTTCTACTAGTTGAGCTTTAGATTACTTTCAACATATATTTTAAGTGCATGTTCTAACTGGTTTAGTGCTTGTTTGAAATCTAGTTCATACGTGGAAAAATCATCCATAAAAGCTTCAACACCACTGCTTATCTTCCTCTAGAAGATTCGTAAGACTAGTCTTTGGAAGGTTGCTAGCACATTACAAAGATTGAAAGGCATCTTTTTGCAAGAAAATGTTCCCCATGGACTAGTGAATGTGGTTTTCTCTTGGTCTTTAGGTGCAATGTAGATTTGATTGTATCCACTATATCCATCTAGAAAACTATCATACTCATGTCCTGAAATTGTATCTAGGACCTAACCAACAAATGGTTGTGGAAAGTGATCCTTAAATGTGGCTAAGTTCAACATCCAAAAGTTAACCTAGATGCACCATTTACCTTTCTTCTTTGGAACTATCACTAAAGGATTGATCCATTCACTATCCAAAATGGGATAGATGAATCCTACCTAAAGAGACGTTTTTAATTTCTTCTTAACAACCTCCTTTAATTTAGGATTAAGTATTTATGGAGGTTGAAATTTTGGTTTAGCTATAGGATCAGGGTAGATATGGTCTTGAAAAATTCATGGCTCGATTTTTGTGATCTCATCATAAGACCACATGAACATTGTAGGCCATTTTTTGAGCACTTCTAGTTGTTCAGAAATGCATATTCGAATGTTGCTTGTAGGTCTTTCAATTCTAGAAACTTTGATTCAATTGTATCTAGGATATTCAAGGACCCCTAGTTTGTTTCTTCTTGCTAATTATTGTGAGGGTAGTATTTTCTTTTCTTAAGTGTTTTAGCTTATCTTTTTTTGCAATGTCGGTACTAATGATTTATTCTTCTACTTCCATGTACTTGTCAAATTGAGTTTCTTCACTTGTAATCAACCATTGGGTGCCCTCTTGTTCAATGGCTTCATATCAATTGCATGTCTTAGTATCCTCTCATTTGATAGCCCAAATTCTTTGTATGTAATTACACTTGTTATTACACCCATTAGTATCTCATTTTTCTTCGTATGATTCCAGCCTCATCTTCCTTGGAAACTTCCAATGACAAATCACAAATTCCAAGCTTAGTATCCATGGTGCTAAGCCAAGCTCTTCCCATGATAATTTGAAATTCTTCCTTTTTTTTTCCCTACATGAATGACTAAAAAATCAGCAAGATGAAACTAGCCACTAATAGTAGTAATCACATCATCCACCTATGCAAGTGGAACTATGATTAACTAGTTAGCAAGCTCTAGGAGAATGTTACTATTCTTTAGTTGTGGTAGGTTCCAAGCTTGGTACATGTCTTGAGATATTGAGTTTTCTTTGGATCAAAAATTTAGTAGAGCTTTGCATGATTTTTTTCTTGCTATTTAGAGATAAAATAAGGGACTTGTTAGATCAGTTCTCTTTTATGGGAGAGCCCCTACTTTAATACAATGAGTTATTCTTTGAAAAATCATGATAATTATGATATTTGAACTAAATGAAATTAGAAGCTTATTGAATTGAGAAGGACTTGATGTAGATGGGGTGGAATTAGATGTGTTCCCCATCTATTGAGTCTTTTCTAGACTCATTCTGAAGAATGGTCATTTCCTAGGTTGAGAATCATCGGTAACCATCTCCTCATGTATATTAACTACCCTGGTAGCACTCTTCTATTGAGCCTATGATGGCAATTCCCCTTGCATAAAAGGAGTAGCACTGGTAGCAAAAGATTTAGGTGTTGCATAGAATGGCTAGCTATTTGTGGATGCACATATGAGCTTGGATGAAATCTTGGTGACATCGATCTATGATATTCTACTAGATAGTACTATGAGATCTAAACAACTACATTACTAGGTGATACTAGATGTTTAATGAAATATCCATATGGATCTAGCTTTCTATATGAATATTGCTAGTGAGGTGGTGGCATAGCCCATGATTGAAGTTGCTACTACTATTGATAATAGTGCTCCTGCGACTATAGTAAAGCTCCACTAGGATAATACATTTGTTGGAGGTTTTGTTAGTAGTTACCTTAAGGATGATTTAACATTTTCAGCATTTTTCTTTTAACAAATTTTTGATTGAGTGCATATGCTCCTGTCTCTTTTAGATGTGCCATGACTAGACAACATTTCTAGAATGTTCATATTAACACATAGTACAACCATCCTCATCTACGGAGTTTGTGTTTGAGCACTCTACCACTAAGGAAACTTCACCTTTTCATCCAGATTCTTTCTTTTTTCTCTGATATTTATCTTTTCGAAAGGATTTCTTGGTTTTTTCCTCAATAATCTTAGTGTAGTTGCAAATTTTTCATCAACAAAATCCCATATTTTCTCTACTTTAATGATGATGTCACTAAAAAATGTTTAGATCAATAAAGTCTTTTTCTAGATAGCTTGATTTAAGGTTTTCTCCTCTTATGTATCATAGACTTGTTCATCTCTCTTTCAAATTTATGGATCACTATTATATTCTTTAGCTGATTTCCTTTTTCATAGCTCATCCTCTCATTTTTCCACTTGATCAATTAGTCTTTGGATGTGATGGATGGTTATTTCTGATAACCTACCTTGGGCATAAACCCCAAGAGTCTCTTTGGTTTTTCTCCACAAGCTATCTACAATGTGCCTGAGATATTCCTTTGGTGAAAATTTGTGGCCTAGGCATCTATGTAATAATGAATAGTATTTTCCCATTGTTGCATCAAGGATCCCATGAGCTCCTTACTTCCATCATTAGATTTGGTTTCTTAAGTTAGACACTCATGAATAAGTATGGTATTTTTCATTAACGATTTCAAGAATGGTACTCTAGAATCTAATAGATTTAGGTTCTAGTGACCTATACCAGCTCTTTGCCTCTTGTATAAGTATTCTAGGAAATAGATTCAACTTTTTCCAATCACGTTCTATGTTTTGTAGGATATAGGCATCTTGGAAAGCTTGAAGGTGATGTTGTGAATCAACATTGTAGCCACCTTCAAATCTTGGAATATTGTTACATCTAGCTATTTGATTTAGCTCTCCCTTATATGCCTAGTTGGGATGTGAATAGCTTCCTATATGTTTATCATGCTTTAGATTACCATAAGGGGTTCATCATCATGGTTGGGTTTGTATGCTTTGTTGTAATGGTGACCCCTTCTATGCTCATACTTGTCTTGATCCTCTCTTCAGTCCTTTCATCTCCTTCATTTATATTCTTCATCTTCTATATCAAAGTGTCTTGAATATCAATCATGATGGTCATGAGTCCTTCTTTCTTCCCTATGATAGTCTTGGTACTTGTGTTGTCTTTTGTCAAAGTTCTTTAATGATTATGATGAGGCAGATGAGGTAGCATGAGAATGATGTTGGCTTATTCTCCTTTCATTAATCTTGTATGCTTCTTAGTAGGGTTTGGTAGGAACCCTTGGCCTTGAATCATGATTATACATTGAGTTAGTAGCCTCCCCCTTAGGTGTCTCTACTAGAGTGGAATGAAACTGGGCTTTGATAGGTTCCTCAAGTCTGATGATAGGTGTTTTCGAAGGCTCCTCATGGTTTTGGTGGAGTTGTTTTGAAATAAATGCATTAACATCAAGTTCTTCCAAAACAGTAGAAATATTGGCCTTCTTCCATTTTCTATGTACATGTTTGATCTCCATTGTAGCATCCCTTCTCATCTACTCCTTTGTGAAGTCATAGGATCTTTCATGTGCTGAGTTACATGATAGAAGGTAGTTTGTAGCATGTTAAGTGTTGCACATTTTGGAGGTAGGACTATGTTTCCTTACATGTTCCTCAAAATCATTTGATTATCTTGATGAAAGATGAAAGTAAATTCTAGATGATAAGAATTGGTATGAGCATAAGTGATTCTTGCTTACATTGGTATTTCCCACAATTCTTCATCAATGATTCTATCATTGCTTCTTGTTTTCTTGGTAGGTAATGATGGATCTTTTTTTGAAGCCATATCATATATATATATATATATATAAATTAGATATATTTTAAGTGTGCTTTTCTTATGGTTATAATGATTGAGTTTGTGTTTTAGATACAATGAACTTTCAGAAATCAGTTACTAAGCATACATTGACTTGTCCCTAGCAATGATGCCAATGATGAGTGGTGGAGTAATCCATCACCCAACCATACAAGATATGATTATTCATGCATAGATCGATTGTAATGCATGGATAAAGTAATGTGAATATGCTAGTAACTGGTTAAAGTTTATGATCTTTATGTTCCCATGTGGAGCTAGGATAATCAATGTGTATGATTTAGCCCTTAGTAACACATATGATATGTTGATGTTGTAGGGCCATTCTCCTAGTATTCATTGTAAGAAGTGAAAATAATTCTAAGTTTAACTAAAGTAATAAGAATTCTAATCTAGCCTATGATGATGATCATCGTATCTTGACCTTCCATTCACACCTTGAACTTCATGCAACTACTATTGGGATTACCAAGTACTTCAATATGGGATGTACCAAGCAATAGTACCACTAGGTTACCAAGCAATTACACTTAAGTGATCAAGATCATTTGTACTCATTCTGCTTAACAACAATAATAGAGATGTGCATAGAAGGTAAATCAATAACTAAGGAAATAGTAAACATTATACTAAGTCAACATGATAAGCATTAATCTAAGTAAGAAGTAAAGAAATATAAGTGATGCTACAATGATGCAATGCAATCTTGATCTTTATTTCTAATGATGAAATGTATCCAAGTACATTCGACTCAAATAAAGACTTCATTCCATCACTTAACATCACATTACGAGCATACACTACTAAGTGCTAAGTACTAAAATCAAGAAAACAAAATTACAAAATTTTGCTAAGGTTGGAATAAAATTTTAATTGGATCAAGTGCCTATAGGCTAACATGTGTCTACTATATATTAGATATCCAACATCGTAGCTTATTCCCCAATACTAGGGATGTTATATTGTGGCTCTACTATTGGATGCCCAATATCATAGCTAACAAAAAATTCAATTTATCAATCATCCAAACATAACAAGTACAAAATTTAAGCTAGCATTCATATTATCACACCTTAGTTTCAATTTATTATAGGTCTCCAACAATAATTTCATCTAATCTGGAGGTTTAAAGATCACCTATAAGTTTGATTCAATCTACAATTTTAATTAAGGGAAAAACTATGATTTCTTCATTCCAAATAGTAGAGCATTTCATGAAAAAATTATATACATAAATTTCATCAAATTTTGATCATCCAAATTCAAGATATCTACAAAAATAAATTTGATCATAACTCATACTAAAGTCATGGTATTACAAGTTTTTAGACCATGAATCCACCATGACTAATGATACTAGAGAAATCAACCTTCCTTAAAACATGACCCATGGTTAACTTATGGTAGATCACACAATTCATGGTTACCTCATGGTTGATATAAATCTTCAATTACAACTTGTTGTCACTTCATGGTACAGAATTCTCTAAGGATAATTTTACTACAACTCACAATGATCTTGTGGTACAATGACCACAACTCATGATCCACTTTGGTAAATGCTCAATAAGAAAAATTCATAATAATCTTGTGATGAAGTTATGAAATAGTGATGAAATGTCAATAAGATTACAACATTGATGTAGGCCCATCAATGAGGCCCTATTGATGTATCCCCATTAATGCATCTCAATATGCATTGATGTAGATACATGAACACTAATGTAGTCATTACCTATATAAATGCACACCTTCCTTACATTTATTGCATTATTTAGTCATTACCTTAGTTGAACTCTTACAATTTCTTTTTGTAGAAGTTAGAAACTAGTTTCTCTAAGTGCCTATAGCATGAGTTGAAGTGATTATATAGAATTTTATTTGAGTGCAACATGTACCTAGACATAGTTACATGAACATCAATAAAATTGAGATTTCTTTCATTTATTGTAGTACTTGGATTAGTTTATCTTTACTTTTGATCTATTTACCTTAATGAAATTTACTTTATTATTATTACATAAATTATTAATGGTATATTTAATAATTCAATAAAATAAAAAAACTTTCAAAATTTAGTAGATGTTAGATTAAAAGAGAACGATTACCTTCAAATAACTAATAAAGCATGATGATGATGGAAAACACTAATATCAAGGGCCTTAGAAACCATTGTCAAATCAAAAAATTCTACCAAAAAAATGACTTTGATAAATAACAAGCATGGATGGCAAATAAACCTCAATCTTTATAAAACAAATTTAAATGATTCAAAAAACTTGAGGAATAGGGTAAATAATCACAAATTTGCATGAAAACATTCCTTCCAGAAATTTCTTGAGTAATAGATTTATATAAATCATCAAGAAATTCATAGAATGACAAAGAAGCATTCTTTCTACTTGAAGGACCACCTACTGAACCTGGTATCATAACATATAATATCAATGCCAAACCCCTTGCTTCCTCAAATTAATAATAAAACCTTTACCATAGAACCTCTTCTTGATTCTACAAAGAGCTTATGTATCAAGTACTAACATGGTTTGTAGAACTAAAAACAAACTCTTTTGTAAAAAAAAACCACAGTATTTTTCTAAGCCTATGTGGAAAATGAGATAGGATCTACTCATAGAACCATCTTTAGGATTTTTTGTAAAACTAATATTTGATTCTATGATCTTGTTAACTTGTCATGCTAACATGACTCATAGAACCAATTAACATGTTTTAGCAAAACTACTCTATTCTAGTTCTAGAACCTTTTTTTATATTGACAGTTTAGGTGGCTTATGAAGCTATTTTTGAACTTGTTTGTAGAATCATACTTCAGTTCTATGAACCTTTTTCTATATTTAGAGCTAATGTGGCTTGTGATAATATGAATGACTTATTTTCTTCATAGAATCTAACTCTTTTATATAAACACTCACAATTGCTAAATCATGACTTACTAACATGGTAGAACTAAAAACAAGCTTGCTTGTAGAAGTAATATTTGGTTCTACTAATCCATGAGCTGATGTGACTTGTGATATCATTTTTGACCTTCCTTATAGAGCCAATTTATGGATCTCCTAAGATTTTCTCTTTTGAATCTAATTTGGTAAAACAAAACATGAGCTTTTTTTGTAGAATAAATTTTGCTTCTCTTTGTGGCACATAATATTAGGCTTGTTTGTAGAACCAATTTTTGATTCTACTAATATTCATCAATGAAGCTCATAATGATGTCGATTGGCATGCTTCATTTAAGCTTTATAGAATTAATTTTTAATATTTTATAATCTAGGCATTTATACAAATATTAACTCATCATTTGTTGACATGACATATCTAAAATCAAGCTTACTCACAAAACTAATTTTGGGTTCTACTAGCTTTCCATTAAAATCCAATTCTTCTTTCTAAGCTATATTGAATTCAAGTACTAATTTTATATAATTCCTTATCATATTGGATCAAGTTTATTAGTTGATATGGTATTTTTTCTTGTAGAACTAAAAATAGGCAAAATCATATCATCAGTTTCGAAGCTCTTTGTATTAGTAAGTGCCTGTTTGATTTAAAGTTGATGTAAAACATAATCTTTTATGATTTTGACCTTAACTAGATAAGCTTAATTTGATTATTTTAATGCTAAGGTGGCAATGATCCATCTTGTAGAACCAAATTAGCTAGAACAAAAATTTGGTTCATCAAATTAATTTTACTAAGCTCAAATAGTTGAACCTATTAGTTAGTTATATATCTAGTTGAATTAATAATCATTAAGATTATTTTAAATGATAAATACTCATAACTATGAATCAACCTTTCAACTTTACTTAAACAAAACCCTCCTACTATCTATTAGGTTTTTTTAAAACATTTTTTAATTGAGAGCTTCATTTTTAACTTAGGCCTTTATTGCACTACACAATTGCACTCTTGGGGTAACAAATCATTTAACTTATAAGCTATAATTTTATTCCAATCTTAGTGAACTCTTGAACAAGCTTCTTTAAATGATTCCTATTCACTTAGTGTGCAAGTATCATGGAGCTTTGCTATAATTATTTTCTCTTAGATAGAACCTTAGTGCTTTGCTAGGGAAATTTCTCAAACACTTTTTCCAAAAATCTTAATACCTTAGTTACTTATTGTTCCATGTAATGATAGTTATTTGTAATAATAATTTTCCCCCTTAGTAGAAAAAACTTTGAAAATACTATATATATTTACAAGGGCTTCATGACAAATCAAATATTTTTTGGTGAAAAATCCATTCTACTTTAAGGCTTAGAATTAGGAAAAAATAGACTTTTCTTAATAAGAGAGTCTCTTTAGGATCTAATACCACACCATTACATAATATTTCTTAATTAATATACCCTATTACATGAGTAAATATTACATTTTTTGCAAGAAAATTTAAAATTATATCAATCCCAGAAACAAAAATTACTCCTTATGGTACATTGCACCTTAAATTTTGAAATATCTTCTCCATGGAATATAAAGTTTTTTTATCCACTCAAGTATGAAAAAGGGTCTTTATTTTTATTAACTACAACTTAATAAGAATGCAATAATTACTTGGAAAAGAGCAATGATTTGTATGTAGAAAACATTTTTCTTTTAGGCATTAACTAACTAATTCTAGTGCATGCATAGATGCACATAATGGTAGATCAAGGTTGTATTATTAAGAGCTTTTGATAAGATTGGATTTTTTTCTAATGCCTAGAAATAATATTCTAGAGCTTGGCATGTTCCACGTTACTTATTTGCACAAGACCTATATTTTAAAGTATATAGCTTCGACCATAAGAATCTATTTCCTAAAGCATAATTTCATAATAGTTTTAAAGAGCTTCCACATATTCTGCTTTTGATTGTGTTGACATTCATCAGGGTCATTTCTTTTGTTAGTTCATTCAAAGAGCAAGATCTTTAGTTTAAAATTTTACATGAGACTCTCATCTCACATGGCTTCTTAGGTTACAATGTAAGGGATATCATATTCTATTTGTTATAAATTTCTATCCATCCGTTTCAAAATGAAAGACTCTTTGAATGAAGTTTCATATTGAAAAAGAACCTCTTAAATTTTTTTTTTGTCACTAGGTAGTTTCAAGGGAATTAGATTTAATCACTCCAATAGATCTTGGTAGTTTAATTGATATTCAAAGTACAAATGAGATGGGTTTTGGTTGTCTTAACCAAAATAACTAATTCACATAAAGGATCATGTGTGGCTAACTCTTTAATACTAATGAAACTTTTGTTTTGTTAATTTCCACATGTAGTGCTTCTCCATTGACACATACTTATTTGTGAATTTATAAAATACAATAGGTATCCTTTCTCTTGGTATTACAATCTCCTACATAAATATTTGGCCATTTAAGGATCATTTAATTAGGAATACATGATAAAAGGAGTTTTTTCTAAAACTCACATTTACTAAGAATAAGCTTTTGTTTATTTTTTATTTATAATCAAAGAATTTATTTTTATTAAACTTGAAAATTATAAATAGTTAAAAAAATTCAAACACATATACAAATCACACCATCTCTATAATTAGCAAATTCTTCTTTTTTAATCAAAGCCATAGGGACTATTTTCAAGATAATATC
The DNA here is from genome assembly GCA_015680685.1 of Gnetum montanum. Lineage (NCBI taxonomy): Eukaryota > Viridiplantae > Streptophyta > Gnetopsida > Gnetales > Gnetaceae > Gnetum > Gnetum montanum. Next base: position 347,185 of record MNCI01038012.1, read on the forward strand.
TACTGATATAGGTAGAGATAAAAACAACACTAGTTGCTACTAATATAGAACACTAAAAATAGGAATAATGAGATTCACCTAATGGGACTAATAGAAAATGCTGATCACTTAGTTAGGTACCCAAATTTTTATTTCTCTATCCTGATCAAGTGATGAGTCATGGATTGGCTACATCAAGTAGGCCCCATCGAGTAGGCCCCATTGACTAGGCCTCATTGATTAGGTCACATTAATGTAGTGTCTATTTTTCCTATAAATACATGCTCAGATATTATGTTTATGGTATAGGTCTTGTCATAGAGTAGCAAAGCTCTTATAGTTCTCCCAAGTGCCCGCAACCAGAGTGATTGAGTGCATGGATCTTCATTCAAGCTCTGTTGTACTTGAGCATAACAATGTGTGTGACAATAAAGATGAGCTTTTTGATAAACCTTGCAACACTTTAGCTAGGTTAAATATTTTATTTATGAATTTAATGTTTTATACAATTTCCTTTAATGCTTTAAGTAATTAAATAATTAAATATGCTAAATTAAGCTAAATTAAGCTAGGTTAAGTAGTGATTAATTAAGCACATAAGTAAGACCACTTCTAGCATATTCTTGGTGCCTGGTAATCCTAGCAATTCTTAATATTTGGTAATCCAGTAGCACTAAATGTGTTTAGGATGTGTACAAAAAGTGGGAATGGATGCTTGTGTTAAGATTAGTTAGGTTAGTTAGTTAAGTTAAATTAGCAATTAAATTGCTTCATTCCTTTCATCCTTTATTTTGAGCATCCAAAAGATAAAACCTAAAATTAATAAAAATCATACACCTCAATTACACTTAATGAGACCTCTACCCATCACAAGTGTAATTGGGAAGATAATGAATGATTGCTAAGGCAAGTTCACTTCCTAGAGGCTAGTGTACTAGAAGACATAGAGTCCATGAAATTCAACCAGATCACACATGAACACTTAGTGATTGGTATGGTTGAGTGTAGGGGTACTCATTTCTCATCATTGGCATTGTATCCAAGGAATCTTTTTGTTGAAACATGTACCATTTGGGCATACTAAAAATCATTAACATCATTGGATGAACCCTAAGGTCAAAATCATTCTCAAAATAAATATAATAATTTAAGCACATTGATATTTTATTGTAATTACAAAATATCTTCTTCCTACAAGTGTGATGATAATAAATTACTAGTGCCTTAAGAAATCAAGGTGGTTTATACTCATCCAGATGAGTATGTGCCTTATTTCAACTTCATCCTACATCAGGATGAATAACTACAGTGGCAAGATATTGAGGGAAACATTGTAATGCCTCCTAATCGATCTGTTCCTAGGATGCTACTTGAAACTCTTAGGAGCTTAGTCATCTTCAAGAAGAGTATGTTGCACATATTCATGTTCTACCTAGGTATATAGTTTGGCTATATGTCTTGGACACATATAATTTAATAGTTTCAGGGTCTAACACTTCCTTTCCACCATTAACCTAAAAACCCAAGGGGAAAATCATAAATAAGGAAATGGATTCTCAAAAAGACATTAATGTATAGCTTTTAATTATATATAGATGTAATTAATAGTTTTTTCAATTCAATTTATTATATTAGAACTATAATGAAAAACCTGTTGATTTGACAAATGGATAAATTGCAACTAAATCCTAGGATGATGATTTACCATCTTCAATTCATTATTTGTATGCATTTAAACCCATCCTCACGTTCCTTAAATTTGACAAAAGTAACTCTAAAATGATTTTTTTCATAAACCTACATTTAGCACCACTGTCTATGTCAACCATAAATATAGGAAAATCATGAAAACAAAAAATTAAAAAAATGTTAAGCTTAAAATTTTGAAGGCTATGATATTTGTACAAGAAAAAACTAATAACACATAAATCTAACTGGTAAGGCTGGCAATTAGGTTTTCGTTTGATAGTAGTTGGTAAACTAGTATTTTAAATATATATATATATATATATAACATCACATAAATGGTAACACATCTCCACAAAAAATAGGTTTTTTAAACTAATATTTATTTCATTGTTAAGTGCAAATTTCATGGCAAATGAAACAACTAATAATTATGATTACAACACTAACATAGAAAAAGATTACTTTTACTTTTCAATTACAAATGAAAATAGTCCTAGAAGGAGCATCAAATTTGAAAATGGCACAACTAGATCATCCTTGCAGCCAAAGTAGATCAAATGTTCAAAGAGAACCTTATAGAAAATAGTTATAATGGACCCACATTGGCCATAAACGAATTCAATAAAAAGAAGGCGAACAAGTGGAAATTTGTACTCCAAATTCTCTCTTCTGTAACTCTAATAACAAATGAACATCATTACAAAAATGGTACAATATTGCAATACTACATGGGACATGGGGGATATGTTTAAGAATACTTTCAACAAAAAAAGTGTAATATGGAGTTCATCTATCTTCTACATAATATGAAACACACTTTGTATGAAAAGAAGAAAGCCTTTGAAAGGCATCTACGAGCTTCAATGAATGAGTGAAATCCTTGACAATTACTATGAGAATTAGTGTATTGCCTAGGCCTTTCTCATCAAAAGTGTTCAAGTAGTCACACCAATGATCAAGGCATCACCATACCATCACTAAATAGTAGGCTAAAGAACATGGACTTTGAAACCCTCGTAGGTGTTCTAATAAAACTCAATAAGCATTATGATGCTTGCACACTAAGAAACACAAAAAAGGTTCCTCATATGAAAAGAAAAATTATAATGATAGTAACAAATAGCACGATCCAAAGAGCAAACATAAGCTACATGAGGATGAGATAAGGGTAGTAATTAGCTTTCAATTTTGGTGTTCATTAATTTATAAGACTAGATGGTTTTGGCTAATACATTTTTAAAGTAGCTACATGAGTAATTCTACATCACTAGTAATAAATTGTAAGTTGGCTAAGTTGACTAGGCCCTATCAACTAGGCCCCATTGACATAGTGTCTATTTTTTCCTATAAATATGCATGCTTCCTCTATGTATTGGATTGTATTTGTCATAGTGTAGTAGAGCTCTTGTAGTTTTTATTCCCTAGAGTTAGAATATTTTCCCATGTGCCCATAGTAGGGGTCATTGAGTATATAGATATTTATTTTTAGCATTATTGTACCTGAGAACAATAGTGTGTGTGGTAATAAAGATGAGATTTTTTATAAACCTTGTAACACTTTAGCTAGATTAAATTTTTTATTTATGCATTTAATGTTTTTAGTAATTTTATTTAATGCTTTAAGTAATTAAGATAACTTAATCTAAATTAAGCTAGATTAAATGACAATTAATTAAGCACATAATTATGATCACTTCAAGCATGTGCATGATACTTGGTAATTCTAATAACACTTAAAGTTTGGTAACCCAGTAGTGTTATACATGTTTAGGATGTGTATGGAAAGTGAAATCAGATGCTTATGTTAGGATTAGTTAAACATTGGTTAGTTAGATTAAATTAGCAATTAGATTACTTCATTCCTTTCATCCTTTATTTTAATCATCCAAAACATAAAACATAAAAATACTAAAAATCATATGTCTTGATTACACTTAACCATACCTTTGCATATCAAAAGTATAATTGGGAAGACAACAAATGACTATTAAGATAAGTTTCACTTTCTAGAAGCTAGTGTACTGGAAGACAAAGCATCCATGAAATTCAACTAGATCGTGCATGAATGCTTAGTGATTCACATGGTTAAGCGTAGGAGTATTCATCATTCATTATTAATGTCATTGCTAGGGACTCGTTTTGTTTAAAACATGTGCTATCTAGGCATAGTGAAAATCATTAACATCTTTGGATGGACACTAAAGTCAAAATCATTCTAAAAATAAATATAATAATTTAAGCACACTAATATCTTATTCTAATTTAAAAGTATCTTCTTTTCATAGGTGTAATGATACTAAACCTCTAGTGCCTCAAGAATGTAGGGTGGTATATACTCACCTAGATGAGTATGTGCTTGACTTCACCTTTAATCTTGCATTAGGATGAACAACTGTGGTGGTGAGCTATGCAAAACAACATTGTAATGCCTCTTAATCAATCTATGCCCAAGAAACTACTTCAAACTCTTAAGAGGTTGGACATCCATGATCTTCAAGAAGAGTACATTGTGCATCATCATGACTATAAGGACTACCATCCCACTAAAACACAATGTAGGAGAGATTGATACTAGGAGAAGCATCATGAAGCTATGAAGGGGAAACAGTCCACCAACACCTTATTCCTACACAACCAAAATGATAATGAGGACCCTCCCTTTAGGGGTTCTCAACATGAAGATTCTCCACCTCTTGATATTAGTGATGGGGGCTTGAACCTGAATTTGCAGTTTACTATTAACAATCTAGGCTCAGTCAAAAGTGGGAGTTAAGATTGGGGCTTGGGAAAGCATCAAGATGACAAGAACACCGATGAACATGGTTATGACAAGTGTAGAAAATGTGGTAGATACCATGGCTGTGGTAGTCCTCCTCCCTCTTTACCCTCTTCATCTACATCTTCTTCTTACTCTTCTGGTTATGACAGATGTAACAGAAAGAACAACTATGATGAAGGTGAATAGTAGGAAAATGATAATTGCAATTCCTGCCATGAATTAAGGGATAGTAGAGGAAATCATAGGCATCGTCAAGATAATGATGATGATGAGACTTTAGTAAAAATTCCAACTAAGCATGTGAAAGATAGTTGGATCAAGTGACTTGACATGAACAATATCCCCATATTTGAGGAGGGATATAGCTTTAAAATCCAAACATATATTCAATTGTTTCACAATGCTTGTTCTTTATATAATATTGAAAATGGTTAGTATAAATTAAAGCTATTTTCCAAAACACCCATCAAGAAACCAGAAAGCTAGTATTGATCCTTGTAGTTAGAATCCATCCACAGGTGGAGTACAATGCTAGAGCTATTAAATGATAAATATCAAATGTACTTCCAAGTGTCTAATTTGAGAAGGTGGATTCAAGTATGGAAGAAAGAAACACATGAACCCTTGGAAATTTCTATGGGAAGATACTATTGTCTCATATACCAATGCCTTGGCCATGGTTATTTTTAGTGAGAACAACTTCACCACATCGTAGATGGACTCAAATCATAAATGAGAAGAACTCTTGGGGTCTATGCCTAAGGGAGGTTGTCAAAACTAAGAGCACATTAGATCCAAACTTTGATAGAGTATTTTACAAAAAAGAAGGAGAGTTGAGAAAATAGGAAAGTGCTAATGAATATAATATAGATCTTTCCATTAGAAAAAGAGACACTAGATTTTGCAATAATGAGGAGTCACCAGTTGATGAGGTGTAGTGAAAAACCTTACCAATATAAAAATATATTTTCAATATATTGGCCAAGGTTGATAAATTATGGAATTTTATGGATGAAAAATTTTAAACTTCTCTAAAAATCATAGAAAAATGAAGAGATCAAAGTAGTGATCATGATTGCATGAGTTGGACAAAAGTTGAATGTCCCTACCAAAGAGGTAAGGGAAAAGCTATTATAGTAGAAGAATTTGTGAGGATAGAATCAAACGATGATGATGGATGTAACATTTGCTAATATGAACATCCTAAGAAATTTTTCCCTATTGTGTCACATTTTCAAGAGTTTGGGATGTACATGCTAAATCCTAGACTAGCAAGAAGGCAAGCACCTAGATGATTACCTTATCCTCAAGGAAATCCAAGGTGCTGCCATGAGAAATAATAAGTTTATTATACAAATAGAGCTCCACCACAATCATATGAGTAGTACCAATAGTGGAAACAGCCACAATTGTGGGGGATGCCACCACCAAGGTAGTAGTACCCTTATAGGTAGAAAAATTCATATGGATACTATGTTTAGTAACCAATGTCTCCATGAGAATCTTCTAGTCACACTTATTTTTAGCATTACTACTACCCTATAGAGTATCGTAGAACTCATTCTCCATCTACAAGATGGGAAGCCCCATATCTTTATCATCCTTTTGTACATGCTCCACCACCCTCAACCCAATTACCTCCTACTCCATCTATGAAGGACAAAATTCTACCACAACCACAACAATGTAATGCTACTAGGGCTATTAACTTATAGCTAGATTTCTAGTTGAGTGGTTTAGACTATAGATCCCAAAAATGATCATTTTGTTGATCAAATAGTCCTCTAAATTATTTGTAGACTAATGCAGCTGGCTATGCTATCTCTCCATCATCCTTTGAATCAAATCCATTTGAGAGCCCTTCAAACCAAATGCCTCTTTAGATCCACAGTTTCATGTTAATTCATGTTAGATTTAATTGGTTTAAGGCTAGTAACCTTCCTAGAGAATGATTTGACATTGGAAGTCCTCTCATCCACTTGCAGATTGTTGGACATGAGTCATGCACGGCTATTCTTCATTCATGTTTCAATGTTAATCTAATTTTTCATGACATGTGCAAAGCCTAAAACTTTCTGCCTCAAAATAAGAGTAATATCCATCTAGAATTGATAGATTAGTCAATCACTATTCCTTTGTGATTAGTGGGGGACACTATGATAACTATTTGTGGGTGGTCCTATCTTGCTAATTTTTCGATGATCAAGGTTAACAATTGCAAGGAAGACTTTCTAATAATTATGGGAAAGGCATGGTTGAGAATTGTTGATGCACAAATGGACATCAAAGATCTTTCTTTGGAAATTTCCAAGGAGAATAAATTTGAAAAGATCAAGAATAAGAGAGTTCCATGCATTGCATATAGAAATACTATGTGTAACTCTATGCAGAATCTCTAGTCTATTAAGAACACATCCATCAAAGCATGTAAAAAGTGTGTAGCTAAATTTGAAATCTAAAGGTTCCTATACACAATAGTCCTAAAATAAGAGGGCACTGAGTGGCTAACAGCTGATCTTGGAAGTAGCACACTTTGCATGAAGCCTACCAAGAGCCTAACATGTACCTATGTTGAAGGTATTAATGAACTGAAGAAATTTCATCACTAGCTCTTTGATAATGCAAATGATGATAACTATTGGAGAAAGTTGGAAATCCCTAAAAATTTTAAACAAGAGCCCTTTGAATTAAAAACCCTACCTATTGATATAGAGTATGCATTTTTGAAAAATAACAAGTTAGTAATCATCAATGCCAATCTTTCTCTTAAAAAGAAACAAATCCTATTGAGGATGGTTGATAAATGGCCAATAGTCTTTGCTTGGTTATCTCTTGAACTCATAAGGATTGATCAAAGGATATGATAGCATCTTATTTACATTGATCCAACCATGAAGCCAAAGAGGTAACTATAGTGGTGGTTGAATCCTAAATTGAAGCATATTGTCAAAAAGGAAATCAAAAAAATTATCAATGTAGGGTTTATCTATACAATTTTAGATAGTGAGTGGGCTAGCCCACTCATGATTGTGCCAAATAAACGTGGCAAGTCATGGGTTTGCATTGAATTTTAGTTGTTGAATATGGCAACATTCAATGGTCACATTCCATTGTCACTTGTCGATCAAGTGTTCAACACTATATTTGGGCATTACTATGACAACGTTTTAGATGGTTATAGTGGCTATAACCAAATCCAAATTGTGCTATAAAATTAGGTCAAAACAACATTCATGAGTTCCTTGTAATATTGGTATATTACAAGAAATATGACTCAAAATTACCTACTAGAATTGAACCCATGACTTGGAGCTTTAAATCAAGAGTCTTACTATTAGGTTATGGTGTAGGGATGCCTCTTCTGATCCCATTTTTCTACCCTACATCCTATGTGTCATTTTTGGATTATTTCCTTGAGGATGATTTTTGAATGTTTTGGAATGTTTTAGGGTGTTTTGGACTCATTTTGATGAGTTTAGGACATTCAAATGTCTATGGGAACTTGTTGGGAGGCATCTACAGGCTCTGAATATCAAAAGGAGCACTTTTAGTTTTAGCACCTTTAGAAGAGACGTCCTTCCAAAGATGTCTTTCCAAATACATCTCCCTTGAAGAGAAGACATCTACCAAAAATAATAGACATCTCTTCGATGAGAAAGGCTTTCATAGGAGACATCTACATGAAATCAAAGATGACCCAAGTGCATGTGGAAGCTTCTAAAAGCACCTATTCCAATTCAAGAAACAACCAAAGCAAGATGGAAATAGCCAAAGAATGATAGAAACAATCGAGAAGAAGGTGAGAAGACCTAGAAAACATCTAAAGAACCCTAGGTTGAGTTGAGGAAAGGTTTCTAGGGTTTACCTTCCATTTGTTTTAATTATTGATGTAACTCACCATTTTTAGTGCTACATAGCAAAGTGTCATAGTGACAAGGACTGTAGTGCCAAGTGTTGTAGTTCCAAGGGCCAAAGTGCAAACATTGAAGGTCAAACATCCCAATAGAGGAAAAGAGAGAGAGATCCTGAGGGAAGAAATCTTGTGCAAGAATAGAGCTTGTGTAAGGGAGTTGAATGAAAGGCAAGAATGAGCACTTGAGATAGGTTTGGAGAATCTCTTATAAGCATCTTTCCTTGAGCTTCGAGTTCATTGTGAGAAATTGAGGATTAAAGGAGGACAAGTGTGGCCTGTAAGATCATTGGGAGAGTTGTGAGTTGACCATGGTTTCTCATCTTTGATTTTTTTTCTATGTATTTGAGAAACTTATTAATATAAGTATTATTTTGTCTATTTTATTATGTTCTTCTTACTTTCTCAACTAAATCTACTTAGAAGTTGTGGATTGGATCCCATTGGAACATATTGACATGAAACCCCTACACCAAGTTGGTATCAAAGCAAAGGTTTGGAGGTTTCCACACTTCTATGTTGAAGCTTGGTATTTTCTTGAAATGAAAAGAACATTGTTATGGATATTTTTGTATTTTATTTTTGATATTATTCTTGTTGCTTTAGATATGGCTCCAATGAAGGAGACACATCAAGATCTAAGATAAGAGCTTCAAGAGTTTAAGAACTCCTTTAAAGCTTTTATCATTGAAATGCAAGAAGTTGTTCCAAATGTAAAGGTCCCTAAGCACCAATATATTGTAGAAACATATGAAACGGATATGGAAAAATTAAAGACTAACATGGGAAATATTTTCATGAGAATTGATAGAATATCTTCTGGCCATCACGAAGGGAATGAAGATGAAGGGTCTGATGAAGTAGAGATTATGAGAAAAGAAGTTCTCAAGTATCTATTATTGAGAAAAAAAGTGTCTAATACTTAAGGGTTTATAAGGAGGGAACTAAGAGATTCATAAAAGGAACCAAGAGATCTTCAAAATCCATGATGGTGTATGCTACTAATCAAGGAGATTTCCTATGTCATGAGTCATGGGAGGTGAAGGATCAAAGCTAGGAGAGTGGCAAGGATCAAGGAACTCTTCAAGGAGGATCAAGGGTAACACTAGAAGGTATGAATTTCAATTATTTTTCATTTTGCAATTGTTCTATATCTTGTGGCAAGGTAAAGGAGATTTTAAGTTAAGTTGAGACTATCTCATGGAAGAGAGGTGAGTCTTTTGTCCAAGGTATGTGGAAGAATAATCACTTTAATGATGTTTTTTATGAATCTAATCTTAAGGCCATGGAGGATAGTTTACCTTTTGATTTGGTATCTCCAAAGTGGGATGAAAAGCTTGTTCATGATTCCTTTGAAGAGGAGAAGACATTAGAATTGGGAACTCTTATTTGGGATCTTGAACCTTCAAGCTTTGATGAGATTGAATAACCAAATTTTAAAGATAAAGTGGAATAAAAGATTGATGGGAGAAGCCATGGAACAGTAAGTAATAGTAAGATTGACCTTGTTGATGCTAGTAATGTCTTTCATGTTTAGGCTAGTGTGATGGATGCTAGATTTTCACTTTAGCTTTGTAGTGGTTTGTTCAATGGTAATGATGAGAATCATAATCATTATGGTGATCATAATGATATTGAGAGTTATATTATGATTTTTGATATCATTTTGAGTAAGAAGAATACTAATAATGAAATTTATTTAATGATGATGGCTATTGGAATAGTCATTGTGAGAAGGTCATTATTGATGTAAGTGAAGACATTGATAATGATATGATTTTCTAGAATTTGGAGATGCTTTATATTGATTATAGCAATGATGAATTCATGAAGTGTGATGATGGATTTGATTTTCTAATTATAAAATGGAAGTGTAGTATTAAGGCAATCTACATGGTGGTGATGAAAGGAAGCTAAGTGGTATTCTTCCAAACACCAAGAAGAAGAAGGTGAAGAAGAGGAAAAAGAAGACAAGAAAGGATGTTAAATTAATAAATGCTAATCCTTTTTCTTATTCTTATTCTTTGTTTGTTGTGGGTTTGAGCCATCATGGGAATGGAAGGGAAGCATTCCAAGGCAATGATCAGATGAAGGTAGCATTGTGGACCATGAAGACAAGCCCCCATCAGCAAGTGAATCTCAAAATCAAAACCTAAAATGATATTTATTCTCATGTTTGTAATGCATTTAGTCTTCATTATTGTGATGGCCTTGATTCAGAGGGGCATGAAGCCTTCTAGTTTGTGAAAGATCATGAAGCATGACATTTTTAAGGGTGGGAGAGTTGGTGTAGGGACACCTCTTTCGATTCCCTTATTCTACCCTACATACAATGTGCCTTTTTAGGATGATTTTGTTAAGGATTATTATTATATGTTTTGGCATGTTTTGTGGTGTTTTTGAGCATGTTTCAAGAGCCCATATTCTATCCTTATATTAGGTAATCAATCCTATTGGGGCATGGAAAACATCAAGTTCCTCAAGAGTGGAATGAGTTTTGAAAAGACCATGTTTTGGAGGATTTTGTCAATATTCTTAGAGGCATAGAGACTTAAAGTACTATATCTATGGTAGGAAACATTGTGCTTGAGAATGTTCTTAGAATTCTTAATTTAGAGATGGTGGAAAAGGTATGGGTGAGAATCATAAGTTGAATGCAATTGGGCATGAGCCTAATGAGCCTAATGCTCCATTAATAATTTCTAATGGGGGACAATGAAGAGAATGATATAAAAATTTTGGATTCCATGTAGTGTGTACATTAGGGCTTGACCACCTTAATGGAAGTTCAAGGGATTGATGTTCAAATAGGGCAACATGTGCCAAGGAGAGTGAAAAGTGATCAGTCTCATGCTATCACTTCCTTATTGCTTATGCTTAATTATCCTAAAGAAACATTTTTGAGAAACTTTTAATATGCATATGCTGCTCATTCATTTCATCCTTTATTTCTAGTAAATTTCCTTATATTCTAATCGTAACATCTTTTTCAATATTGAAATCTCTAGGGGAGAGCATGCTTTTGCTAGATCCCTGTAGAGAGAATTGTACAATATCTAAAATAGCGAGTCAAATTTTTATTCTATAAACATTTTTCTTGTATCTAATAACAAATAGGGTACTAACATTTTGTGTGATTTTCTTGATAAATTTTAACTAGTAAAGATTTCATATAATATAAAAATAGGAAAATGTCATTTTATGTTTTCATTTAATTTTTGACAATAAATAATTACATTTTTCCTCACAAGAAAAAACTAGGAAATTGAGACAATTTTTAAGCATTATCAATACATAATTCATTTCATGCAAATGGGAGAAACCCTCTATATATTCAAATCATGGAACTATTAAAATTCCATAATAAAGACCACAACATCTAACGAGCTCACTCTAACTCTATGAAGCTATAATTCTAACTGAATGACTTACATTCTATTTTATTTATATTTAGAACAAAATTTCTTAAAAAATTCTATTTAGAAAATCCAATTACATTGTACATATTACCTCTTTGCCAAAAACACAAGGAACAATTTTATAGTTACAAGTTTTATTCTTTAAAGATAAATTTTCTTAATGTAATTCCATTACAATCCTAGAAAGATGATATCATTTTTAGTCTTTAGTCTCTCACACACATCGTAATTCCAAAAGCTCAAGGGAAATCCCACTACCATTTCCCTTGAAGCTAGCTATAAAGTGGTAGTAGTTGAAGGAATTTGGAAGGAGGGGAACTAGGGATAAGATGATAAAACCTGAACTAGATAACTATGTGTACCCTTAGAATAATACTATGTAAAATTAGCATACCCATCAAAATTGACCCTAAGACTTGCAAAGGAAATGCATTATGGTATAGCAAAACTAAACCATAGAAGGATAAAGACCCATTTTGGGTGTAGGCCATGTAAGAAATATCACTTACATACCATAAGTAACATGCTCTAACATACTAAGAAATGCCTTTTGGTAATGAATTATTTTTAAATTTCTCTAAAACAAAAATATATAGACTGACTACAATAAAAAAACTAATTCCAACTTTACCAACTTCTCTTATACAACATATGGGATGATGCCAACAAGAAGCAAATAACTTTGTAGACTAATTTCAAGAGAAAAACAATTCAAACTTTCCCTACTTCTCTTATAAAACATGTGACAGCATGCCAATAAGAAGCCCATTATCTATAACCAATATTGAGTTAAGCATCATTCCCATAGCCACTAACTGAGAAAAAATATGTATTTGTTCAAGCATTTAATTAATTTTGGCTTAGAGGCACACTACAAATTAGTTGGAATTTATCATGAAAAATAAATTATCATCATAGCATTGAGTTAAAAGATGACTTTTTCCATGGGAATTATTATAGGATAATGTACTCTTATTTCAATTTTCTTAACATGAAAATTAATTCTTAATGAATCAATTTTGGGATTTCATTAATTCGAAAAAGAAAATAATTCTATAGGTGAAATAATAAATATATATCATAAATAGGTAGTTAAACAAGTTATTCTAACATTTTTAGAAATGGATTATTTGCCATTTGATTAGCTCATGTCACCTTGTATTGAAAGTTATTAAGTTTAAAGATTAGTACAAGCACCCACACCAACCTAGGGGCATTGTTTTAGACATGTCTCTAATTATCACCTCCCAACATTTCTCAAGCCTGTACTTAATTGATTAAAGAATTTGTAATAAGTCCTTCTTTATTACTATCACTAATGCTTATAGGATTTTCATCTAAAGAGAGGGAGGCCCCACCTAAGAAAAACCATATGTAATTTAGAAACATTTCTTTCTTCACTTGTTATCTAGAGGACCTATAGAAAATTTATAAATTAAAAACTTCTTTACCAAATCCATGATTTAAATTCGATTGAGACTTCAAGAAAATCTATGATGGGGTAGATTCATATTCAAGGGATATTCTTGTTATGTTATTACCTATTATGAACACACATTCATTTCATTTCTAACATGTTAAAAGTTCTTTTCAAAACAATGATTATTACCTTGACTAATAATATAGATTATAGTTTTGAGCACAAGTTCTTGGTTTGTGAGTCATCTCAACCAAGTTCATACTGAAAGGTGGTAGGTTTAAAGAATACTACTAGCACCCATCCATGCTATTTTTTTCTTAATTTCAAACCTACAAATCAATTTTAACTTGAGTATCATTTTGCAATCCACTAAAGGTAGGATGTTGTTAATTTATGTTCAATTATGAGCCTAATGATTTTGTTTAGTATAGTCCAAGATCCTAACCAAGGTAGTTGTGTGTTGTTTGAAGAAAACACATGATCTACATTTCACTTCTAAGGTGCCCATAGATATCTATAGAGGTAGTTATGTGAGGGAATTATGGTAGACGCTTGTTTTTGCAAAGGATCCACTTGCATGACTTTTATTGACCATGGCTTAAACAAAAACATCACATCTTCCATGACATCATGAGAAACTTATTGAAATTTATACATAATTTTGGGAGTACTTCTCATCAATTTCGATTAATTTTTACTTCTTTTTATATTGAACTATCCTCCAAATTCAATATTTATTGCTTATCTTGTGAACTAGGCCTTTGGTTTTATTTATTAAAAAACTTGTAAGCTTCTATAGTTAAGCTTATTTATCATAGAGAGCTAAGGATTTAATTTTTAGAATTTTTCTAACACCCTATTTTCAAACATGATGGTAACTAATAGTAAAATAATCAAAATGACTTGAACAATTTGACAATTTTAGTTACCTTAGAACCTTCATGAACATTACTATAAAATTACCTTAAGCCTAAATGCTAGAATCTTTTCAACTTTGAAGCTAACTAGGGATCTAAAAATGCTTAATTATTAATGAAAAATTACCAAAACTATTGTTAATACTTTGGTGATTTGAGATGATGCAAAACAAAATGCCTATGGTTCAAGGCCTTTTCTAAGGAAAGTAAAAAGTGTCCAAGAGGAGGATAGAGGAGAATATTCTCATGGGAAAATAGTAACACTTACAAGGATTAAAGTGTAAAAATCACATTTTTGCTAGACCCATGGAAGGATAAGGAGAAATTTGAATCCATCTTTCAAATATGTTCAACATAAAAGAGAAGCACCAACATAGGAACCAAGATTGAAAGAACAATTTTCACTAGCAACATCATGAAGATTCGTTATTAATTAATTTTTGAAGACCTCTACAATTTTGTAAAATTTTATATCCATCTAGTCATTTTTTCATTTTTAATACATTCACTTGAATAGAAGTTTGTAAAGAAGCACTCAAATTTTATAACGATTGCTGGTTCAATCTTGATCATCCCACAAATTTTGTAATGCAAATTCATTCCTTTATATATAACTCAAGGATGCTTTTTTAGTTCTTCATTTAGTATGTTAAGATTTGATATGATAGGTAGTTGAGTTGTGGGAAAATCATGAAGAATAATTTTGTTAAGTGTATTAGTTGGATAGGATATTGTAGATGGTATATCGTAGATGCTACATCCTAGATACAATGTCATATTTGCATTATAGCATCCCTATCAATGCATCTTAGTTGGTTGCTATATCACATCTGTTATATCGTAGATGTGATATCGCATATGTTATAATCCAAGAACATTGATGAATCCCCATTGATGCAACCAAATACATTAACCCACCCCCATTAATGCAATGACTATATTTGCCTATAAATATGTGAGCACCCACCATGTATTTGGCATCATTTCGGTCAATAGCATGGTGAAACTCTTGTAATTTTTTTCTATAATCTTAGTAAATAGTCAATGAGTGCCCATAACATGGGTTTGAGTCAATTTTATGATGTTTTATTTAAGTGGAATTATACCTAGACATATTCTATGAACAATAATAAGATCGAGACTAATTCACATTCATTGCAATAGTTTGACTTAGAATAGATTTATTTTTAATGCAATTTACTTTTGATATACTTAGTTAATATTACATTTTCATGCACATGAATGAATTGGCAGAATGATCATGACCAATTTTGAGTATAAACACGTATTCGCTTGGTAATCCCAGTAATGTTTCTACTTAGTTCATCTATTAGCATAATACTTGGTAGCCCCAACAATGGGTACGAGAGTTCAAGATGTGTGTGGCAAGCTAAGAATGGACACTCATCACCCTTAGGATATTTTATGATTTATCTTCTTATTATTAATTACACTAAATAAATAATTTTAATACTTTCATATAACTTCACCTATAGCTACACAACATTAATAATCATATGATAAAGCTACCACTAGTCTAAGTGAGAAGATAATGACCTACGATCAATGCTTAACAATCTAGATACCACACTAGTTCCATTCATGAAATTTGACCAGATTACATGTGAACACTTTTGATTCATATGGTTGGGCATAGGAGATACTCATTGCTCATCAATAACTTAGGATTACCCACTAAAATTAAACTTATGACATAGATTTTTTAAATCAAGAGTGCTAATCCTAGGCTAATACATAATTATTTTATTTTAATGCTTACCATTATTGATGCTCTATCTTCCTTATCATATTCATGACTTGTTAATTTTAGACCATATTTAGTCTATGATGGATCTTTTTATTTTCTACTTCCTATGAGTTCTTCTCTTATTGATTCATGGTTCATGTCTCTCATTAAAAAGCATTGCTTATAGTTTCTTCTAGTTTATAAATAGATATAATCCATTTTACAAATAAGTGTAACTCTTCATAACATTATCATTATCTTAATTCTTTTTGAGAAACTAATGATTATATATTTTCTTATAAATACATCCTAATAGAATGTTTCCACTTCTTTAAAATTAAGCATTTTTAATCGTATTCAATTCAGCAAGGTTTTCCTATTAGTATTTTTCACTCTTATTTGAATGTTCATGATCTTAGTTGTTCTTCTTACAACATGGAAGACTCATTTATCTATTACTCTTTTTCTTATTTCCTTAATCAAATTTGTTTGTATTCATGTAGCTCATATTTACATGTTTTTAGTCTAAGGTTGGATGAAATTTTTATTTGCTAATACTCCTTAATTTCAAGGAATTTTTGTTGAAGTTTCATTCATCTTCGTATTCTATATAAAATTTGGAAATTTTAATAAAATGTGGTTTTATCATAAATATTCTTCAACTACTAGTAGAGGAAGAGAGGGTGAGAGTGTCAAAACCCAAATGAATAATTATAAGTACACCTTAACTCATGTATCCAACATGATAATTTAGAAGAATAATAAAGGAATATAATGATGGACCAAGTGGGCATGGTGTTGGAATGTGAAGTAATAACTCTAAGTACACTTCAAGACATGTAATCAAAATAATAAATTAGAAGAATTATGGAGGAATATAATAATTCTTAGAATATAACTCAAATGAGAAACCTCTTACTGAATAAGATAATGACGTAACCACTTGAGCCATATATCATTAACTAATCTTCAACTAATGATCTGCCTTTGTATGCTTAATGTGATATGCAATCTTAAATTTATTCCTAATGAACACCAAAATGGTCTATATTTCAAGATAATTTCCATTTGTTAAATAACAATAAATTATTATTGTTGGTATAATGAAGTGATTATGTGATGTTTGAATCATTGTTTAATTATGAACTGATGTGGTTGTTTTGTAGGGATAAGACCTTGTTACTATTTCAAGTTGACTTGGAAATAGCCACTGACATGTTTTACAAGATAAACCCTCATCACCATCTATTCTCATCAATATGATAGTCAACAATCATGAATGAACTAGTAGAAGCTAATGAACTATTTTGATTACTAGGATTAACAATGCTTCATTTTAGTAGGGAATATTCCATATTAGATTTGAATATTCTATATTAGATTAGTCACTAAATGTTCTAGACATAACTTCTAGTAGAAACTAGCTAAAAGTGTATTTTTTTGCTATTTATCATTGGTTGGTAGACATTCCAAACCTAACTATTACTAATGACCAACTAAAATTGTATCTCTTTGCTATTTTACACAAGTTGCTAGGTGTCCTCCCAAAAAGTACTACTAGAAATCCATATAAATTGATGTTTTAAGTAATTGTAAATGGGCCTTTTGAATCCATGGTAAATCTACTTTAAGAATCTTTAATTATTCTACCTTCATATTTTTATTTTGGCTATTTCTATGTAGAGTAATATGATGTGCAAAATTTAGGCTCTAATCTATTGATGTCCCACAAACATAGCCACTTTTGCACTCTCTTTTAAGGATGCAAGGTGCAAGTCCTTGGTTTGTGTAATGGCATAGTGCGCTCTTTATATAATTTAAGATATTTGATTTCACTCTTAATTATGGTAATTAATGAAATTATATTATCAAGCTCATGTCACATGATTGATAGGTGATAGCTATTAATTAGGAAGTGTAAGGATTGTGAAAGTACACTAGGTGAATCCATTAGTCTATCAATTATAAATCTATATATGTGTTTCCTTGTTTTACCCTTGGTTACATGGATACAACTCATGGATCTAGCACAAATGACATGACATCCTATCATATATGATACACCTAACTTGATCTAAATTTTTCTTATTAATCCCTTTTTATTTTGTTTTTTTGTTTGTTTGTTTATAGAAAGTCTTTAGTAAAAAGTGAAAACTCAAGAGGATGCTTTTGAAAGAGGGTAAGATCTTATTATTTTCTTACCCAAGAGAAAAGGTTTTCTAGGATTGGTTGTAAGGATGATAACTTGAAAGGATATTCCTAAAACCATTAGGTCATTTCTTTTATATTATGTAGAAGTTTTACCTCTCAATGCTTCTTTATATTTTGACTCTTAATTTTTCTTTATAATAAATTTTATTTTTGGGGTCCAACCATCCCTTCACCTAATTATTAAATTATTTGATTACCTTAAAGGTGTAACCCATCAACTCGAAGATTATGATTATTAGATTTAAAAATAAGCTACATGGTGCTTTCTTTTCCACCTTAATATTAGAACTCTATATTATAATTCAAAAATCAATGATTGCACATTTTTTTTTCTAATCATCATCTTAGCCCTATTCCAACAAAATGGGGTTGGCTAATGAGTTCTTTTTCATCATTCACCTCCATGAAGAGTTAAATCCTTATTTATTTGTAGTTTATTCAAATTTTCTTTCATTTTTAACCCAATGTTTTCTTTGGTGTTCCTTTTAGTGGCTTCCTTGAAATAGTGATGTAGCAACCTTTGTCTATAAGTTTATTGTTTGATCATCTTTGCACATGTTCAAACCATCTAAGCTATCATTTTTGTAGCTTATTAGAAATAGAAGCCACTCAAAGTCTTCTTATGATATATGTATTATCTAGTTTATCTCATCTAGTAACATTCAACATCCATCAAAGAATTCATATTTCTGTGATACTAATTTTTTATTCATGCCTCGTTTTTACCATACAACATTTAGCATCATATAAAATAGCAATACTAATTATTATTTTATAAAATTTCTCCTTTAATTTTATTGGTATTATTTTATTTCATAGAATACCACTATCATGTCTCCATTTTGAACATCTCATCTCAATTCTATTTCTAATATCTTTATCAAGTTCACCATTTGATTGAAGGATTGATCCTAGGTAGTAGAGCTATTTGTAGTGAGGGACTTTTTATCCTACCTTATCACCTCTATTTCATCACTATTTATGCTATTATTAAAATTGGATTTTATATATTCTATCTTACTTTTGTTAATTTTTAAGCCTTTTGATTCTAAAGCATGTCTCTACTTCTCCATTTTAGTATCAATATTTTCTTGAGCTTTATCCACCATTACAGTATCATCTATAAATAACATACACAAAGGGATTTCATCTTGTATTTTCTTTCTTAATGTATTCATAATAATGAAAAATGTTTCTAAGTATTATGCAAGTATTATAGTTTATTTCTAGAGTAAATTATATGGGGTGTTGAAATCCAAAATAATTGTAATATAGGTACATCCCAATATATATAGTCTACATAGAACTTTCT
>MNCI01038015.1:0-63434 GCA_015680685.1 Gnetum montanum
GTGTGGAATTGATAATGCGCTTACAGACGGACAATGAAAGGCGCACTCTAGGCGTTGGCAGCACCAAGACTCTTCTCTCTTTTTCTCTTCTATTCTCTGTCCTCTTTTCTCTCAGCTGCCACCTGTGGCCTGATGTCATTGTAATAAGGTGTTCACCCATGTTGTCATGAACACTAGTTTTGTCAAGTCTTGTAATAAAGACCGTTCACATGTCATCCCATTAGTTCCATTTTCCCTAATAATCCCATACCTACCTGATATTATTGTAAGGAACTCGAGGACGAGTTTTCATTCAGTCATGGGGGTATGATGAGACACGGTTTTCACTAGGCCGCGATATCGCGTCTTCACCTGCGATATCGCGTCCCGCCGCCATATCTATAAATAAGAGGCGGCACTCCCTTCATTTTCCAATCCTGGCTAGTGTAGCGAAGCTCTGGCAGATTGATCACTCCAGAGTTAGAATTTTTCCCCATGTGCCCGCAGTAGGAGTCCTAGAGTGAACGGATCTTTATTCGAGCAGCTTGTAACCTGGACCCAAGTTGTGTACGGAAATAAAGACGAACATGATTGGATAAACCTTGCAGCACATGGTTTTATTGCTTTCTGTCCTGCTTTCCTAGTGCGTTCAAGTACGACTTGATTACGAGCGTCTACGGACGTGTACGGCTAGTCAAGGAATCGGCTGCTTATCACACGTAGGCTAAATAGGTGCCTCAGTACGACCACTTCGAGCACTTGCGTTACGTGTGGCGATCCCAGTAACGATTAGTGTTTGGTAAGCTGCAGTTGCATAGTTCAGGGTGTGTCCGGCAAGTGGGAACGGATGCTGACGCTAGTTAACTTAGACTTAGATCTTAGTTAGAGTTAATTTAGTTTTCTCCACCCTTTCCTCCTTTTTGCATAGAAGATAAGCCGAAAATACCAAAAAAATCACAGACCTCAGACTTGCTTAACCATACACCGTGACACATACAAGCAAGCCTGGGAAGACAACGAACGATTAACCCCAAGTGTTTCTTGTGGCGTTAAGGCATTTAGTCTGCGGAGTTCGACCGGATCGCGCGTGTACACTCGTATTCGTATGGTAGAGTGTAGGGGTACCTCGCCACTCATCAGATACTAACTTTTATATACATGACTCTCTAGTGCTGCAATGGAGTTTACAAAAATAAACACATGACATGACAATTTTGACAGAAAATGAAAAACAAAATCTAGCAAGGTTGAGTGTAGCCTTATGTTGTTCTAGACAAAGGTGGCTCTTCCATAGGTTTCTTCCCCTTGTCATCAAGCTTCTTAAATTGGTACTTGTTTAGGAGCACCTACAACTTTTCTTCTTCTATCCTTGGATTGTGCATCATCCATGCTGATGAGCCAATGTTGGATAGATTTGGCACATTCTACAAACATGGTAGTTGTAGAAACATATGATTGGCTTTAACATACCACGCCGCAAATTGTTGTTGCTCTTCTTCAAAAGGTTTCGCCTTTTCTCTAAGCTCATGATAGTTTATTAATTTTCTGGCTAAATTTGTTGCTACATCTTTTTATCCCTAGTAGCTAGCCTTAACTACTTCTAGTTCTAAGTTTGCTACTTAAAGTTTTTGTAGAGCATCTTTTCTATTTGCAAACTCCTTCTCATGCAAAGCATAAGTAGCTACTATTTGTTGTTCTAATTCATTTTTGGGGCTGCTTGCTGTTAACATGGTGAGGTTAGCATAATGGAGGTTTGTTAATGTCATGTATTCTTTAAGTCTTCTATCTATAGGTCTTTATTTTTTTCTTCCACTTGATAGGTTTAGGTCATGTTGTCCAAGATGAGTTGCCAATCAAGATTTTGTGTTGCAATCGAATTGATTTTGACCTTTTTTCATCTAGTTCTCTTGCTCCTTTATTTTCTTGTACATGTCCACTTGGTCTTGAAAGTATTCGTTGAGCCTTTCATGTTTCTTAGCCTCGTTTTGCCATGTGCTAATTTTGATAGTTGATTTCTGTTGGATGGCGTGTATCTCCTCCATAGAGATGGTTCTCTTTTCTCTTGTGAGGTGGCTCATATCATGGTTAACCCTCAACAACTACTCTCTCAACTAATTGATGCTTTCTTCTAGAGTGTTTTTCTATTTCTCTACTATGGTCAACTTCATGTTGTCTGTAGCAAGTTTTTTATTTTCTTCCTATAAGACAGCAAGTGCTTTGGCATGGGCATATGATTTGGTTTTAGCTACTCAAGCTTTCCATACTATCTTTTCTCTCTCATATGCTATATCTTTTTTTTTTCTTATAAGGAAATTGATCTTCTCAAGTTTGAATTGTGCTATTTGGTTTGGTGGTATAAACTAAGTTGGATCTTTCCTTTCTACTCTTAGGGCTATAAGATCTTCTTGTAATTAGTGAAGCTCATTCTCAACATGTTCTACCCTAGTTTCAACCATGATTAATTTTCCTTTGGTGGCAATCAATTTAGACTGTGTTGTAGTGATATCACTATGAATATCAAATAGATTTGTCATAACTTGTCCTATCTACAATAGTCTATCCAACATATCTTCATGATCTGCAGGAGCAATAGAGGTACCATCTATCATTTGAGCATATTTGTCTCTAGAAATATTAGCTAGTGGCACAACAAGTACATTAAAAGATTATTTAATGTGATTTATGATCATTTCTATGTCTCCCACTGCATCATGATGCTATATAACCACAACTGTGGCTCCTTCTCTAGATTCAAGCACCACTTGGAATGATGCGAAATTCTTGGAAATCTATTATGACTAATGAGCCTCTTCTCATGATTGCAACAATATGTATCCATTGGTAGGATTTGTTGAGATGGTTTTCTTGACTACATTAGAAATTACTTTGAATAAATTGGCCTCTTCCCTACTTCACTAACTAATAGTTTATGCAATTTGCTACAGATGACTAATTGAAGGTTTGTAATCTTGTGATGGTGGTGGTGGAACTTGTGGTTGCTACTACTAGTGTGTTGTGGATTAGGTAGTCTCCTTAGTGCCTAGTTATTTTTCTAATTAGTGCTTTTTGGGAGTATTCTATGCCTTTCTCAATGCATCATTTGCATACCCTTGGATACCAGCTTGTTCACATAACTTCTAGATAAAGCAAGGGAATGGAAGTGTTAACTTCCCTACCTTCTTTTCTTGGAACTACCTTTGAAATTCTATGAAGTAGAGGTGAATGATGTTTGCATTAAATTTTTCCATTAATATTGTACTCCCTGTGGTTGCATATGTAGAGATTCTATTCAATATTTTAGTAGGAAACAAGTGATAAGTACCAATTTTGAAATAAATCTTTTCTCCTATAGTCAAGTCACTATATTCTTTATCTTTCTTACCATACACTCACTATAATCACAGCTTTCTGACATTTGTATCAGATTTGGTTGATATCTATGCCACCTTTGCTCCTTGATTGGGTGCATTGAATACCTCTACAATTGCCGTAACTAAGTAAGATACTGAGATTCCTTCAATTTCGACTATTGCATTAGCTTCTCAATTTTGCCAGAATTGGAATGTTTCTCCTAGACACCATTCTCCATTGTTTTTCAAAGTAGGTGACAAAGGAGATGATTGAAGTTGTGCCATAACACCTTCTAACTCAAATTCAAAAAATGAAACAAAGTTAAGTTCCACAATTACTATCGACATGATAGATTTTTCCTAAATAGCCTAAAGGCATTCAAGTGATAGTGTAAGTTGTTGTCCCTCAATAGGTACTAGTGGAACATCTTCTTTTTCTTGGTTAGATTGCTCTATGGTAGGAGCTTCTTAATGAATGCTAAAGGATTGTGCTTCTTACTCTCCTTATTTTGCTTGCTCACTTGCCTTCTTCCACAACCTCATGGTCTTTTGATTATTGGTTATTGGAGTTCTTCCTGTGATCCTCTTTTTGGGGACATCTACAATCAATCAAGGATTTGGAATTACTAGAATATTCTCATAAATGAGAAACAATTAATACCTTACTCATACCCTTAGTTATATCAAGTTCTTAGTTCATTATGATTATAAAGTTAAAATATTTTTTAATAACAACCCCATTAGTACTTTAGATGAGTGGTATGATCAATTAGAAGTCCTCTTAAAGTGGTTTTGGACTTAACATGAGTGATTTGCTTTAAAAATTCTTAATATGTTTCCTCAAACTTACCCCTATAATATCTTTTGCTTGTTAGCAATTTTTAAAAAATTGACTCAAATTTTCCTTACTAGCACCATCCCCTCGCCATGCCACAACCCTACCGTGACTAAGGTGATCATTCTAGGATCATGCAGACTCAAAAATCATGGAAATTGAGACAATAATGAGCAAGTTATGGCTGTTAGAATTTGGGGTGTCAGAGCTCTTAACTACAAATAAAATCGACAACAACTCCCCTCTTATGAAATTTAGAAATAAAAAAAAATTTCAAACTCTACTACACTATATATAGATTTTATGCGTGAGATATCGTAGGTGGTTGAATATTGTAGATACAATGTCACCATAGAAAAATCAGAATTTCTAAATATTTTTCTTAGAATAAATTGACTCCCATAGGATAGTTGAATGATATGCATCATGTTGAAAGGGTCTTCATATGGAGATGATGCTTCAAGTGTGAAAAATAAGCATTGAAAGTCTATGACTAAGGAATCTTGGGCGATGAAAGAATGTGAGGTATTGATGGAATGGATGAGAAAGACAACATTGTTGTGATTTTAGAATAGATAGTGTGAATGATATGGGAAGTATTTATTGTTATTTATTGAAATTGGAAGGCTCAAGATGATGTGGAATTGCTTGGAAAATATAAGATAGAACAGTTATACAAGTGGGTCCTTCCCAAAGCAAGTTCCAACCCTTAATGCCCTTGTATAATCATGCCTAAAAGTGTCCTTAGGCACTTAAGGAGTTAAATGTAACTCATATTTGTTTAGCAAAACACACATATTAGTACCACCAAATTGGAAAAATAACTCTATTTTTACACAAAATCATAAGTTATCATTATTCAAATAGTGAGATGAAATAGTTTTAGAAGGGATTGTAGAAATTAAGACGTGAGGTGTCTTACCATAGGCATAACAAATTCTTGTGTTTTATTAGTGGTTAAGATAATCATTAGCCTTTCTATCAAAGATTCAAACCAAGTCTAAATCACATTCTAGTGACATCACATCATTTCATCTCTTGGAGTTACAATTGTAAGACTATCAATGTTACAAGGAGTATTGTCACTTGGTGTATTGTCCAAGGGAGGAGTTTATTCATGGCACTTTATTTTTATTTTTACATTTTTGAGAAGCCACCTACCTTTAGGCATTGTTAACATGTCTTTCTAGTGGACCCCTAGAAACTTATTTTGTGCCTTTTATTTCTTATTTGTGTCAACCTTTTTAAGGCAGAAATTATTTTACTCTTGCTCCCATTCTTTGTTAGATCTACAAGGATATAACATAACCTTAGTAACATGATAGAACTCACAATAATAATCCAAAAAGCATCCACAAGTTTCCTTGATATCATGTCCTTTACATTCCCTCTTGGTTCTTCACTTTTTTGTCTAGGCATAATGATCACAAGTTTATTCTTAGTTTGATGATGGAAAGAATATCATTATGGCCATGGTAAGAAGCCCTTATTAATGGAATTTATGGATGGATGATGTGGACTCACTATGCAAATAATCAAACTCTTATGATTTGATAACATAGGGAAATCTTCACCTTATTGGGCTACAACTTGCCTTTATTTTCATGTGTTTTATTAATGATCAAAAATTATTTACAAAGGGTTTGAAACAAAGTATAAAAGAAATGAAAAAGATGGTAAAAAATTATGAAAAAGTATAAAGAATGAAAAAAATTAAAGAATTGAAAAATCTTAAAGAATGTGAAAAATTGAAGAAATGAGAAAAGGATAAAAGAATAAGAAAATTATGAAAGAATGTAAAAAATGAAAAGAATTGTAAAACAAAGAAAATAGAAAAATCACTAAGGTACCTATTGTTGTAAATGGACATCCCCATGACTATTATAAATTCATGAGAGATATGGAAGATAGAACAAGTGGAAGATTGGTGAGTAGGTTGGGTGGATTTCTTTGAGTACTAATAATATAATTTGATTTGTTGGATGTTGACAAGGATAAGATTATGTGAGCTAGATGGGTGATGAATATGTAAGGCACCGGATAGATACATGATGTTTACTATGTATAATCCCTTCATAAGTGTTTGAAATTTAGCCTTTTGGGGTAAATGACTAGGATTATAATAGAGGACCTTGTCACTCGGTTGTATGGTTACATTTCTTATTCATGAATCATGCCTAAGTTTCGAATATTTCTTGTGGACTTCACTACCCATAACTGCTACTTGTCTATTTTCATTTAAAATATTTAGATTCATTAGACATTCCTTTTGTGCTAAACTCAAATCAAGGTCAAGTTTACTAGCAATAGCTAAAGTGTGAAGCTCTGCCTATATTCTGAGGGTAAGAGTGTCTTTTCCTTAATTGTTTTAACTTATGTATTTTTGCCACATAGGTATTGATCATTTGTTCTTCTAGTTCCATGTACTTATCAAGTTAGGTTTCTTCACTGGTAATCAGCCATTGGATGCTATCTTGTTGGGTGTGTGCTATATACAAGCAATTTTGCACACAACTTGTTTTTATGCATTGATGGCATGCCTTAGTGTCTTTTCATTTAATGGCCCAAATTCTTTGCATGCAATTGCACCCATGATTGTTGTATGTGATACATGGAATCCTTTGTCTGTGTATGATTTTGGCTTCATATTCCTTGGAAATTTCCAAGGATAAATCATAAATTCCAAGCTTAGCATCCACAATGCTAAGCCAAGATCTTCCCATGATAATTCAGAACTCTCCCTTGTTTTTCTTCACATGAATTACTAGAAAATCAATGAGATAGGACTAGCCACTAATGGTGGTAATCACATCATCTACCTGTCTGAGTGGAACTATGATTGATTGGTCTACAAACTCTAAATAGATGTTACTTTTCTTTAGTGGTGGAAGGTTCCAAGCCTGGTACATGTCTTGAGATATCAAATTTACTCTAGACCCAAAATCAAATAAAGCTTTGCATGATTTTTATCCTACTATTTAAACATAAATTGAGGGACTTTTTGGATAAATTCTTTTCTATGAAAGAGCCCTTGCCTTGATACAATGAGTTACTATTTGTGTGAGCATGATAGTTCTGAGGTTTGGACTTTGATGAAGTTGGAAGCTTACTACATTGGAAAGGACTTGATGTGGTTGGGATGGAGTTACATGTGTTCCCCATCTGCTAAGTTTTCTCTAGGCTTGTTTTGAAGAATAATCATTTCTTAGATTAAGACTCATAAGTAACCTTCCTCTCATGTGTATTAACTATCCTTGTAGAACTTTTTAGCTAAGGTTATGATTATAAGTTCCCCTGCATAACAGGAGGTGGCACTAGTGGAAGAGGATTAAAGTGCTGGGTAGCAAGTATAGCTATTGGTGGATGCACATATTAGTTGAAATCAATCCTTGGCGACGTCGATCCATAATATTCCGTTGAATAGTATTGTGGGGCTTGAACATTTTTACGATTAGGTTAGATTAAATGTTGAACATGGTATCCATAAGGATCAAGTTGTCGATATGGATATTGTTGGTGTAATGATGGCATGGGCCATGATTGCAGTTGCTGCCACTACTAATGGTAGTGCTCTTGTAGTTGTGACAAAGCTCCACTAGAATAGTACATTGGTTGAGGCTGTTGTCTATAGTTACCTTGAGGATAAGGTAATCATCTAGGCATTTTCTTTTGAACAAATCATGGGTTAAGTGTGTATGCCCTAGTTTCTTTCAAATGTACCATGATTGGACAACACCCCTTAGGATGTTCATACTGGTACATGATGAAACCTTCATCATTTTTGAAGCTAGTTTCTAAGTACCTAGTTACTAAAGCAACTTTACCATTTTGTCCAAATTCCTTCTTCTTCTTTTTATCTCTACCTCTATTAAGTGCTTGTTCTACTTTTTCCACCACAATATTTAGTTTTGTTGTACATCTTTCATCTATTGAATCCCACATTTTTGCTAACTATCCTTCTATATCGACAACAGGTTTCTGAATTGGTAGCGTCTCTTTCCTGATGAGTTGGTCTAAAGTTTCTTCTTCTTGGGTATCACATACATGTGCATCTCTTTTCAAGATTTATGGATCCTTGTTGTATTCTTCAGTTGATTTCCTTTTTCTAAATCATCCTTCTTCTTTTGCCATTTGATCAATAAGTCTTTGAATCCAATGGGCGGTTAATTTTGATAGTATTTCTTGGGCATAATCCCCAAGGATCTCTCTCTTTTTACTTCTTAACCCATCTATGATGTGCCTTAGCTATTTCTTTGATGAAAATCCATGGCTTGGGCATCTATTTAATAGTGAATAATATCTACCCATTACTACATCAAGGGTCTCGTGAGTCCCTTATTTCTAGTTCTAGATTTACTTTTTTAGGTTTAACACTCATGAATGTTTGATATTTTTCATTAAAAATTTCAAGCATGATACTCTAGCATCTAATGGATTCAAGTTCCAATGACCTGTACTAGCTTTCCACTTCCTTCATAAGTGTTCTAGGAAATAGCTTTAATTTCTACCGATCACTCTCTATATTTTGAAGCACACAGGCATTAGAAAATGCTTAAAGGTGATGCTAAGGATTAGCATTCTAACCTCTTTCAAATCAAGACATGTTATTCATATCTAGCCGTTTGATTTGGCTATCTCAAATGTGCATAATTGGTATGTAAAATACTTCCTAAATGTTGATCATGTTCCTAGTTACCATAAGGGGTTCATCATCATGGTTAGGTTCATAAGCTTTGTGGTAGTTGTAACCACTTCTATGCTCATGCTTCTCTTGATCCTCTATTCTCTCTTTGTATCTCCTTCTTTCATATTCCTCATCGTTTGAATTCGAATACCTTGAGTATCAATCATGATGACCATGAGCACTTCTCTTTTCCCTATCAAAATCTTGGTACTTGTGTTGTCTCTTGTCATAGTCCTTTGATGATCATGATGAAGAAGAGGAGGTAGCAGGAGAACAATGTCGATTGGTTCTCCTTTCATAACTCTTGTGAGTTTCCTTGTAGGACTTAACAAGATCCCTTAGCCTAGAGTCCTACTTGTATCTTAAGTCAATAGCCTCCCCCCTATGTGGCTCTACCAGAGTAGAGTGAAGTTGGGCTTTAACAGGTTTTTCTAATCTAATGATAGATGTCTTTGATGGCTCCTCATGTTTCTAGTGGAGTTGTTTTGAAATAAAATGATCAGAATCAAGCTCTTCTATGACAACAAATGTGTTGGCTTGCTTCCCTATGGTATGAACATGCTTGATTTCCATAGTATGATCTCTTTTTATCTACTCCATTATAGGTTCATAGGGTCTATTCATGTGTTGATTCACATGATACCCTTCTTGAATCTAGTCAAAGTGCAATCCTCTTAGAGCAATTTGTAGCATGTTTAGTACTACACATTTGAGAGACAAAACTATTTTGCCTTGCATATCTTTCCACCTCATTTATCTATCTTGATGGAATATGAAGGTCAAGTCTGGATGATATGGATCAATGTGAACATAAGT
Source organism: Gnetum montanum (assembly GCA_015680685.1). Lineage (NCBI taxonomy): Eukaryota > Viridiplantae > Streptophyta > Gnetopsida > Gnetales > Gnetaceae > Gnetum > Gnetum montanum. The sequence goes on from MNCI01038015.1 coordinate 9,665, forward strand.
AATGCATGTCTACATTGGCATTCTCTAGTCTTCTTCATTAGTAATTCTATAATTGCTCCTTCTTATTTCCTTGGCAGGTGATAGTTGATCATTATGTGAAGTCATGTCACCGTTTCTTGATGATTTGTGTTAATTGTGCTTTTTATTAAGGTTGTAAAGATTAGAGTTAGGTTCTGATACAATGAACTTCAAAAAATTAATTACTTATTATAACATTGACTTATCCCCAGCAAGGGTAGCAATGATGAGTGGTGAAGTATCCAACACCCAACCATATGAGATACGAGTGTTCACACACAATCCCAGTCAAACTTCACAGATAAGAAAATGTGCTTATACCAGTAATTAGTTAGCATTCGTAATCATTTTCTTCTCACATGAGTTAGTAAAATCAGTGCGTATGGTTTAACTCATATTTAGGTATATGATATTGATGTTGTTTTGGCCATTAAGCTCCTAGTAAACATGAAGTGAAAGTAAGGGTTTCTAATGAGTGGCGAGATACCCCTATACTCAACCATATGAATACGAGTGTAGCACACACGATCCAGTCGAACTCCGTAGACTAAGTGCCTACAAGCCTCATGAAACACTTAAGGTTAATCATTCGTTGTCTTCCCAGACTTACTTGTAGTTGTCACGGTTTATGGTTAAGTAAGTCTGAGGTATATGATTTTTATCATTTTTATGTTTTATGTCTCCTATGCTAACAAGGTGAAGGGTTGAGAAACTAATTACTAAATCTAACTAATGAACTAAGTCTAAATTACCTAGCGTCAGCATCCATTCCCACTTACCGTACACACCCAAAACCGATGCAACTGTGGTAACCAAACGCTAATTGTTGTTGGGATCACGATGCGTAACGCATGTGCTCAAAGTGATCATACTGAGGCACTTAACTATGAGAGAAGGGTTGAGAGAGATAATAAAAAAATTAAATAACAAGTAATAAATAACCATAAATAAAATCCTAATTAGCCTATTCCATGTACTACAAGGTTTATCCAAGAAGCTCGTCTTTATTTCCGTACACAAACTTGTGTTCAGGTACAATGTCTGCTCGAATAAAGATCCATTCACTTTAGGACTTCTACTACGGGCACATGGAAAATATTCGATCTCTGGAGTGATCAATTTGCCAGAGTTTTCCTACTATCTAACCTAGGATGAGGAAACAAGGAAGAGCCACCTCTTATTTATAGATATGACGGCGCAACAAGATATTGCAGGGGAAGATGTGATATCGCGAGGGATGCGATATCGCAATGGCCGCGATATCACGATATCACGTCCCATCATACCCCCATGACTAAATAAAAACTCAGGTACAATGTCTACTCGAATAAAGATCCGTTCACTTTAGGACTTCTACTATGGGCACGTGGAAAATATTCGATCTCTGGAGTGATCAATTTGCCAAAGTTTTCCTACTATCTAACCTAGGATGAGGAAACAAGGAAGAGCCACCTCTTATTTATAGATATGACGGCGCAACAAGATATTGCAGGGGAAGATGTGATATCGCGAGGGATGCGATATCGTAATGGCCGCAATATCGCGATATCACGTCCCATCATACCCCCATGACTAAATAAAAACTCATCCTCGAGTTCCTTACAATAATATCAGGAAGGTATGAGATTATTGACTCAAATGGATCTAATGGGATGACATGTGAATGGATCATCATTACAAGACTCCACAACTAGTGTTCATAATAACAAGGGTGAACACCTTATTACATTGAAATCAGGCCTCATTTGGTAGCTGAGAGAAAAGAGAAAAGAGAAGAGAGAAGAGAGAAGAGAGAAGAATTTTTGCTACTGCCAATGCCAAGATTGCATCTTTCGTTGTCCATCTATAAGCACGCCATCGATCTTGCTCCTTGCATAGCTGCTTCAGCACTGCTCCATTCCAAGTGGTACCTCCAGATTCGATCCATTGTTGCATGATCATCATCTGCACACACAAAAAAGTCTTGTATTAGCAAGGGTAAATGAATTTCAATGCAGTGGATACCTTGCTTCAGTGAAAGGTCAATTGGCTGGGTTATGGTATGGCTGATTGTGGATCTAGGGATATAATAATGATAACTACCTAAGGTGTAGGGGTTAGGGGAAAATTGAAAAAATTGGGCCCTGTACCCCCATGACTAATTGCAAACCTCCAGTAGTGTTAGAATGGAGAAAGAATAAGAACAAGAAGATGGATAAAAAGAGACAACTAAGACATCTATGAAATGGATGTCAAGATGGAAATGAACAAAAAAAATTAATTGAAAAAATGTTAGGGAAAAGAAGTTAACTAATGCACCAAATAGGAATGTTAGTGGGTCCTCCCCAAAGTAGGCTCATGCCCTTAATGCCTTGACAAACCCACATTCAAAGAGTCCGTAGGCCCTGGGAATGTCCTTCGGAACAAGAGTTAAAGTCTTAACCACAAGAATTTACCTAAAAGAAAAATAATGTGTCAACCAAAATATACACTAATGATATATCTAGCAATGAGGTGAATAATGGAGAGAAGGGTGGAGAGAAGAGAATGGAATGGAATCCCAAGAACAAGGTGGTGTACAGCCCCTTGTGTGTTTTATGATTAATGTAACTTGGAAAATCTCATTCCAACTCTGGCCTCAAACCAACCACGTCCAGTGACTTCTCATCAATGCATTCGGCCAAACCATCCAATTGAATAACAGGAATGCATCCTTTAAGAGCCACCACCATTCTGATGAAACAAATGAGGAGAGAATAGGAAGCGAGAAGGGCCTTAGTTAGAGGGAACATTTTTAGTTCCATAACCAGTGCTTGTAGCCCAAGTTTATTTTTTCTAAGGGGTGTGCTTTGAACTCTCACTTTTTCTTTTCATTTCATTTTTTTCTCTTTTTTTGTTTTTGTGTTTTTATGCGTGAGAACCACACCATGCAAAGACTTCTTATTTTTATTAGCTCAACTTCTTGATGATTAGGTAATGTCAGAACGATAAGAAAACTCAAGAAGAAAACATCCAAGCACCTAAGAGAACGGCCAACAAAAATGCATCAAGTTCTCTTGAAGTCACACCCTTTTCAAACCTTGAGTCCTTCCTTAGTTTGAGAAATATCCAGTCACTGATTCATTAAAGTTCTTATTAGAGAGAGACTGTACATTTCCAAGCTAAGAGAGACCATAGACTTTGTGGATGGATGGATGAAGTGAACTCATTGCCTACCATATCAAAAGAAACATACCTTAATATCAATCATCATAACTTTAAGGTAAAAACCAAACATTAGCAATCAATAAGAAAAAAGTTCATACCATCGTGAAGAACACTTATTGGGTGACGAACTTACAAGGATGGGTGACATACACACAAACACACACAAAAAAATGGAAAAGTATAACAATGTTGTAAAACAAAAACAAGAAAAGTTAAAGAAATCTGTAAAACAAAAACTGTAAAACAAAAATGTGTTAAAAAAAATTTGTAAAACAAAAAATGTGTAAAACAAAAACTTAAAAGAATTGAGGGCCTCCAATGATCAGCATAGGTGGCCATCTCCCCCATGACTGAATGGAAAGGGAGATCTGAAATAATGAGCACCTGTTTGAATTTCGTAACAATGCCCAACTTCTCCCCATTGATGTTTTTAGGTTGAGGGGTGGAAGTTGGCGATGCTCATATTCCAATGTGTCTATGCCTTCATTGTTAGCATGAGTTTCCTCAGTTCGTTCCATGCATATTAGTTTGCTCTTCCTAGTAGCTATCAACCACGAGGTGTCTACTATTGGTGTGGTTGCTACATACAAGCACATTTAAATTTGTATTTCCTAGCCACACCGATCACATGGAAGAAATGCTAAACATTCTTCCATGTCATCACCCTCTGAGTCACTATATGTGATGCACGGAACTTTCTTCTTCTTAATCTTTCCATATATGTTTATCCTAGATATTTGCAAGGAAAGATCGTGGATCCCTAGGTACGCATCTACTGTACTCAGCCATGGCCTTCCCATTATAATTGTAGAGCCCCCATTGTTACTATTAACTTCAATCCTTAAGGCAAATACTCAAGGTCTACAACTCAATGAGACTAAACAATTAATAAAATATTCTTTAAATTCTATGGTAGATAGGACCCAAACACTATTGAAGCATCTTTGATCTTTATATAGCCTTAAGTGACCATTTTTCTACCTCTTGGACTTTGTGCTTTTTAAAATTTTAATATTTTTATTGAGACTATGAGTGCATACAAGTCACAGTAGCTTGCATCTCATAGATTGTGATGAGACTATGGCTCATAACCCTTCATACTAGTAGATGATGTGAATTTCTTGTTGTTATTTCTCCTAGCTGTACAACTAGACTATGATAATTAGTAGCTCACAATTTATTGACTATGATCAGACTATAGTTTGCACTCTTTGATTATGTCCTCCTATTATCACATTGGTTTCACACTATATTCTAGAATATTAAACATGATAAATTTTCCCTCAAGTGGTCCACTGTAGTAGATTGCAATTGGTAGCTGTAGATTGTGGCCTCCTACGACTTGCAACAACCTTGTACTTGGGTACTTGACCCATATCAACATCACAATTGACTCTAAAAAGAAAACTACACATAATTATTTAACTTCTATGACTCCTAAGAACACTAAGGATGCAAAATATGACAAAGAGGTGGGTTGATGTCTTCATCATTAAGTCATGAAAGGAAGGTATAATGATTAGACAATGTTGAGTATGTATGATAATAATACATATATGACATTGAGTGAGATTGTGCTATTTTGGTTTGATACTAATGGGATGAGTGGGCTTGTTTATATTATATTGATTATATGATGGTTTTAATGCTTTATTATAGTATGCTTATATGTTGACATGTGTTATGCAAAATGTATATCCTTGTGAGATGGCTTCCAACTTCATGGTTCTATCTCTAAGCTATATAGGAAGTATTTATCATATATTTCATACTTAGTAATATAACATTATTTTATTTACAGGTTAAGTAGGAAAATGAGAGTTTTGTTGATAAGTAGCCTACAAAGTATAGACTAGGATATATTTAGTACTTGAAGAGTTGGTTATTATGTTCTCTATACTTGTTATATTTGTACATACCCTTTGGTTGATGCTAATGCATTTTGTTAATGATAAGAACTATTAGAAAAATATAACATGTAAGAATGTTAACATTTGTTCATTTCAATAAATACTAGATTTAAGATCAATATTGAGGAAAAAATAATTAATCCCACTCGATATTGTAAAATCATTAGAGCCCTCATGTACCTACCAAATACAAGATTATATATCAAGTTTGCTATAAAACAACTTATTGTTGCAATGCAAAGACCAAATTTTCACAAGATGAAAGTTGTCTTTTTATTGCCTAATCTTCAAATTCATTTTTATAAAGATCTTATAGGTTTTGGAAAATGTCGAATGGAGAGGAAATAATCTTGATCATCGTTCCAAAACAAGGGTTTTAATCCAATTATATGAAAATCCTACAAATTGGTGAAGTAGTAAATAACAAGTTATGTCCTTATCATCCATAGAAGTATGGTACTATGCCTTATGTAAAATAGTCCATGATGTTATGTGGATTAAACAATTTCTTATGGATATCAACATAATAATACCTAAACTCATTATTATTCATTATAATAATCAAGCAATAATGAAGGTAATGTAGAATCTAATTTAAAAGTATTTACATAATCAACAATTGATATTTAAAAGTCTTTACAAAATCTTAAAAAGTCAAAATTTGTATCTTAAGAAAGTGATTGAAATTGTTCAAGTATTAAAGGTTTAGATAGAGTTCATTTAAACTAAGTCAAGTACAAGGTGTACAATTTCTCCAAAAGATATTACCATTACAACCAAAAGGTTAATAAGATAAGAATTTACACTAGCAATTTTGAAGGTCCAAGAGATCTTCTTTTATCATACAAATTGCATAAATTTGAGTTTGCTACATTAATAATATGATATTTTTCATTTACCTTTTTTAATTTTATTAGATAACTAAAATTTAAGACTTTGTACAACTAATACAAATTAATGAATTCTTCCATTGTATATTACATATATATAGGCAAAAAATCCAAATTCATACATGCAAATAGATTTACGCATTTGAGAACTTATTGGAGAATATGCTTATGTGAAAATGTGCATAAGTAGTTGCATATGTGTAGCTAATAAATTTTAATTTTTGTACTTTATAACAATGGTACTTACTTATAAATCCTAATAGGATTACTTCATGTGTGCATATATTAAAATATAAAGATAAATATTCATTAGTCACATAGTATCACATAATTATAATCAACTACCATAAATAAATCCATGGAGTTAAGTACATATCAATTATCTGAAAATGCGCATAAGTAGTTGCATATATGTAGCTAATAAATTTTAATTTTTGTACTTTATAACCATGGTACTTACTTACAAGGCCTAATAGGATTAGTTCATGTGTGCATATATTAAAATATAAAGATGAATATTCATCAATTACATAGCATTGCATAATTATAATCAACTACTATAAATAAATCCATGAAGTTAAGCACATATTAAAGCACATAAGAATTAACTAGACTCTACATATATTAGCATACTACAAGACTTAAATACATCACATACCAAAGAAAACAAGGTCATCTAGAATAGGAATATTACATTTTTATCTTTCAGAATATTTCGGAATAGGACAAGTGGTATGTAGGTCATCCTCAATTTCTAAGTAGCTTCATGAGTATCATGCTTATTTCATATAATCTTTATCATTGGTATTAGCTTGTTCAATTTTGTTTTCATATGATCAACAATCCAAAATCAATTGTTAACAAAACTTACATATAGTTGTAATTTCACATCTTGCCAATTGATCACATGACCTAGAATCATAAAGATACTTTTATAACATAGAAATATGAAACACATCATGAATTTCTTAAAGTTGTAATAAAAACTATTTTGATAAGCCACATCATGAACTCTTTTGAGAATCTTAAAAGGTTAAATAAAATAAGGTGCCAACTTGCTTTTTCAACCAAATCACATTAATCCCATAAAAAAAAGAGGTCTTTTAAAAGATATAATCATAGACATTAGACTTTAAAAATCTTATTACATTTGCCTACTTGACATAGAAATCTTAAGTTTCTTTTAATTTCTCTTTGATGATTTGAAGTGCTTGTATATTATACATCAAAATATCTATCCCAATTTATTTTTGATCTTGTAGATAAAGATTTAAATTTGAAACTAATCAATTTAGAACAATGATTTGAAAGAAGACCCTTAATAGCATGTGGTATTAGACTATAGGAGAAAATAAAATCCATTTACATTAATTCTAATAAAGATCTTTAGCATAAAAGCCTACTTATATAAGGATAAGGATAATTATCGAGAGGCTGAATGCTCATCCTTCAATACAGGGTCCTACGAGGGTAGTGGATGACTAAAAGCCTAATCTCTTTTGAGTAGTTGCACCTAGAATCAAATCCAAGTCTTAGGAATAGAGAAAGAAGTACCTTATCATCACTTTAAGTGGTGGTCCCTATAAAAGCCTCAAATTGCAATGCAAATTAAGGTTGGAGCTATTGAAACTCATGTAGAATTTACACTAATGTGTTAGCCTGTTGGTTAGACTCTTGATTTGGAGGTTCCAAGTTGTAGGTTTGATTGAGTGGGTACTGTTAAGTTATAAAGTTCTAATTAGAAAGTTTTAAGTTCTAACACCAAAGAAGAAGAAGACTTATGTGGGACCTCATTTCCTCTTAATACAAGAAGGTGAATTAATCTTTGAAGAGATTAACATATGTGGATGTAGTATTGGAGGATAAGGAACATATCTTTCTTATTTGTCCTTATGTTAATCTATTGAGATTTAAAATTATTTACTTCACTTTTTTAAATTATAATAATCAACTGTGGATTATTTTATTAAAGAGGTCTTCAAGACTCATCAAAAACATATTAAAACATTGTAAAAAGTATTTTTGTTTATCCTATTAACATTTTGAAAATCCATTAGAAAATAATAAAGCATTTGTAATTCTATATTTATATAGTCTATACTCTTTTAAAACAAAATTTGATTAAGTAGTATAAATGCTTAATTAAAAATAAGAAGAGGATCTTTCTTAGAAATTAGCAAGATCTTTTTGCATACATGATCAAAAAGGAGCTTAAGAAATTTTGAAAGTCTTTTCAACACAAAAGGTCTCCATCACTTAAAACCTCTTTTCATGATATTTGCATTTTTTATAATAAGCTTTTTCATGGGAGGATGATTGATGCTCTAGTCTTACTCAAGCTTCCTTAATAGATAACATTAAGAGATTAGCAATTGGTGAAGCTGTGGATCCTAATGTTTTGTATGCTAAATTTCTTTAATGGATAGGAACTCCTATTCATAAAGAAATTTGTTGAAGGCTAAACATAGTGGTTGATGATGGCTTGGACCCACGATGAAAGATTAGTAAGGTAATACTTTTACATAAAAAAAAGGTAACAAAAATAATCTAAATTAGTATTGAATGATAGTGGTTTGTAATATCTTTGCTAAGCTATTGGGCACTAATGAGTCATGATTTAACTAGCTCTGATATTAGATATATCTGATATCAGAACCTCAACATTGGATACCCAATGTTGGAGCCTAGGATGCGATGTCAAATATCTGATATCGCAAGGTATATGTTGGCCTATAAATATAGCACTTAAGCTCATAGTTTTTCATAGTTTTTTTTTGTCATAGATAGTGAAGCTCTTACAATTTTTTTTCTCCGAAGTTAGAATATTTTCTAAGTGTCGTTAGCAAGACTCTAAGTGTGTACAGATCTTTATTTGAGCACTAATATACTTGAGCACAGCACTAAGAATATATCAATGTTTCCTTGATGCATTTAATATTCATACAGTTTATTTTCATGCACTTCAATTAAGTAATTAATTTCCAATTTTTAATGAGCATAAGCATGACCACCTCGAGCATACGTGTAGCACTTGATAACCTAGAGATGCTTAACGTTTGGTAGCCTAGCAACGCTATACATGTTTAGGATGTGTTTGGAAAGTGGGAATGGGTACTTGTGTTAGGCTAGCTAGGTTGTAGATGAATTAGATCTTAAATTACTCTACCTTCTATTCTTATTGTAGCCGATTAAACTTACAAAACACAAAATGATAAGAATCATATACCTTAGTTGCAGTTAACCATATACTTGTACTTCACGAGTGGAATTGAGAAGATAATGAACCTTTTCAATGCCCATTTTACTTCCTAGAGAATTAGTGCATTGAAGAACTATAAGCTCATGGAATTCGACTAGATCACACATGAATGCCTTAGTGATTCGTATGGTTGGGCATAGGGATACCTTGCCACTCATCATTGGTGTTGTTGTCAAGGACCTTTTAGTTGTTTCATGCACTATCTAAGATTTAGTGAAAATTATTTAAAATCATTAGAATGAACCCTAGAGTCATATCATATTTTAAGATAACTACAATAATATTTAGAAGCATACTATGATTTTTATTTTCTAACATAAAATGTCTTCTTTTCATCGGAGTGATTCTTTGACCAAGTTTGATGGAGTTCATCAGCCAGTGCCTCAATAATACCAAGTGGTATATGCTCATCTTGATAAGTATGTACCAAATTTCACCTTCATCCTACACTAGGATGAATAGATGTAGTGGACATGGAGGGAAACATCGTGTTGTCATCCAATCAATTCGTTCCTGCAATGCTCCAACAAATGCTTATACAATGGGATGTCCATGAACTTCATAATTAGCATGTTGTGCAAGATATTGATGCCAAGTATTATCAGCCAACCAAGGCATAGCATCTACGGGATTGATAGCTAGAATAGCATCATGAATCTACGAAGGGAAAAGGTTTTAATGATCCTCCATTCCTGTTGTATCGAAAAGATGGTGGTGAGCCCTTCTCTGGGGGCTTTCCAATTAGTGAAGTTTCGCTTTTTTACTTTGATGAAATAGGTCAAAACCAGAAGTTACAGTCCATAATTCACAATCCCATTTTTGGTAAAAATGGATCCAATGATAAAGAAGGATCCAAAGAGGCAAGTCAAGGCAGGGATGTAGACATGAAATAAGATCATGATCATGGTCACAATCACTAAAGAAGTGGTAGTAGGCACTATGATGATGTTAGTCTTCCTTCCTCTTCACCTTCATCATCATCATCTTCTTCTTCTAGTTCTAACCATAATTGCAAGGGGCGTGACCATGATGGTGGTGACTAAAATAACTAACAAGACTGAAATGACCAATGAGACCATCAAGCAAGGCAAGACCAAGGGAACAGACATTCAAGAGAGGTACATTGCCATAAGCAAAGGGGTAGTAGAGGATATCATAGGAACCAAAATTAAGGCCTCAATGAGCCTTTACTTGGTACTTGAAGTATGCTAAACATTGTAGAGGCAGTATGAATTCTAACAAGGCATGTAAAGGATAGTCAAATCAAAAGAATAGACATGAATAATATCTCTCAATTTTGAAGGGGAGTATAACTCAGATCCATAGAACCATCTCTAAGCTTTCCATGATGCATGTGCCTTACAAAATATAGAGAATGAGTGTCAAAAGCTAAAGTTGTTCCTAAAGGCATTCATTAAAGAAGCAGAGAACTGGTACTAGTCTTTAGAACTAGAATCTACCAAATGATGAAGTACCATGCTTGAATTTTTGAATGAAAAATATCAAACATACTCCAGAGTGTCCAACTTGAGGAGGTAGATCCAAGGAAGGAAACAAGAAATACATGAAGCCTTGGATGTTGCCATAGGCCGATACTATTTCTTAATGCACAAATGTCCTAGCCATGGTTATTCTCGATTGGATCAAATTTACCACATTGTAGACGAGCTTCAATCTAAAATGAAAAGAACCCTTGGTGTCTATGCCCAAGGGTGGCTGGTAGAATTAAGTGCCCATCAAATCCAAAGATTAATCAAGTAGGTAGCTAGAGAGGAAGGTGAATTAAGAAAACAAGAAAGTGCAAAAGAGTATAATCGTAATCCTTTCATTCGTAAGGGGAAGGTTTGGTTCTATGATATTGAAGAAGAATTAGCACTCAATGAGGTGGTGAATAGGAAAACCTTGCAACTCCAAAAATGTCAATCTAAAATTATGGCCAAGGATGATTAGTTATGTGACACCATAGATAGTCAATTTCAAGCTATCCTAAAAATTGCTAAAGAGTCCAAAGAACAAGGTAGTAATCGTGAGCATAGGAGGCATGGAGAAGCTGCATGTGCCTATCAAAGAGGTAAGGGTAAGATTGCTACAATAGAAGAAGTTACAAGAAGTGAATCAAATGATGATGGTGGGTGTGATATCTACCAGTATGAACATCCTAAGGGATGTTGCCTCATAATGTCACAGTTATAGGAGTCTAGAGTGTATGCTTTGAATCCACAACTTGCACAAAGAAAAACACCCAAAAGATTACGTTATCCTTAAGGTACTTCTAGGTAGTTCTACCAGTAACAATTGTATTATCCAAGTGCAACTCCTCCAGAACCATATGAGCAATATCAATAGTGGAAACAACCACAATCATGGGCCCTGGCACTACCAAGGCAACAATACCCTTATCAATAACCTAATCCATATGGGTATTACATTTAACAACCTCTATCTCCACATGACTCTTCTTATCAAACTCATTCTCCACATGCAAGGAGGGATACCACCTTTTATCCTTATCCTCCTCCTCATCCTTCTACCTATGCTCTAACACCCTCAACTCCATTACCTCCTACTCCATCCATGTAGGGTAAAATTCCCATTTAACCATAGCAACAAATTGCTACGAGGGCTGTCAACATAAAGCCAACTCCCTAGCCAAGTGGCTCAAAACACTAATACCAAAAGAGGCCATTCTTTCACACCAAAACTTCTAAAAAGACCTCATAGACCAATGTGGCCAAATGCCCTGCCTCTTCTCCACCCTCTGCATTAAACCTTGTTCGGGTCCCTTCAAACCAAACATCTCCTTAGACTCGCATAGTCATGATAAATCACACCATATTTAATTGGATTAAGGCTAGTAATCTTTCCAAGAAACTATCTGATCTTAGAAGTCCTCTCATTTACCTACATATTGCTAGAAATGACCTATGCAAAGCTCTTCTTGATTCAAGTTCAAGCATGAATCTAATTTCTTATGAAATGTACAAATCCTGGAACTTGCCACCTCTCAAGAAAAGTGACATTCATCTAGAGTTAGTAGACCAATCTGTGATTGTTCCTTTAGGATTGGTGAAGAACATTATGACCACTATCTGTGGGTCGTCTTATCCTACTAACTTCCTAGTAATTGAGGTTGACAATTGCAACAAGGACTTTCCTATCATTCTGGGAAAAGCTTGGCTAAGCACCGCTAATGTAAGAATAGGCATCCATGAACTCTCCTTGGATATTTCTAGGGAGAATGGATCTTGGATGATCAAGAGGAAGAAAGTTCCATGTATCACGTACAGTGATACCAAGTGCAAATATGTATGAAAGTTATGGTTCATCAAAAGCATATTCATTGTTGCATGTAGCTAATGTGCGACTGAACCTGAAATTCACAAGTGCCTATACGCAGTAACCACTAAACCAAAGGGCACCCAGTGGCTGAGAGCTAATTCTACAAGTAGCACAAAAAGCATGAAACCTGTTAAGGACCCAAACAATAGGCCATTGGTTAAAATAAAGTAGACAAAACCTTTCCATGAGCCAACATAGGCCAAAACAACAAATGTCTTTACAGATGGACAACCATTGTCAACGTGTCGCATCTCTCTCTTCAAACTTAGTTATGGGGGAGATGACCATTTTTTCTAACTATATAAGCTACTTCTTAGTTTTTCATCTTTTTGTTTTACAACTTTTAGTTTTGCATATTCTTTATTTTACATCTTCTAGTTTTTATGCTATTAATATTTTCTAATTTTTTTTTTACACCATTGTTAGTAAATTTTCTATTTCTTAAATATTTTACATTTTCTTTTATATTTTTTTTTTATTATGGTGTGTTTTTCAAACTTTTTGTTAATAAGTTCTAGGCACAATGACAATTAGTTGCTTGATGGTGATATGTACTATTCAGTTATTTTATTGTTGGTGTCTGGATTCTAGCTTTAAATTTTGTTATGGATAATTAGGATGTGGTTTCTTTTTCATGAAATAGGCAATGAGTTCACAACATCCACCCATTTACAAACTCTATGGTTTTTCTTGTTCTGGAAATGTGTAATCCCTTTTTCATTAATAAAAATTTAATGAACTTATGACTTTGGTAGTTTTTAGATTTAGAAAGGATTCAAAGGTTTGAACAGGATGTGACTTCAAGGGTATTTGGTATTCTTTGTGCCTTTCTACTTACTTGGGTGCATGTGTGCTTTCATGGATTTCTTACCATTCCATGTCAACCAATAATAGGAAGTTGAATAAATCTTTGCATGGTGTGGTTCTTATAAAAAAAAAGAAAAAAATGATGAAAATTCAAATCAAACCCCTTAGATAAAATAAATAGGCTACAACCACTCATTATGAGACTAGAAAGACATGTTACCCATGCCTAAAGGTCCCCTCTAACTAAGCCTTATATCCTCACTTCCTACTTCTCTTTTCTTCTCCAATAAGGAATGGTGGCTATTCTGTGGGATCACTCTTGTGTCTCAAGGGGGTGGACTAGTCTTAGAATGGTGATGTGAAGTCATTGTACGTGGTTGGTTTTGGTCTAAACTAAGGATGGATCTTATCAAGTCATTTAACCATAAAATTTACAAGGGACTTCATGTGACCTTAATCAGGAACTCCATTTCACTCTCTCTCATCCCGCTATGCTTTCCATATTTCACCTCACTATTGGTTTCATGTTCTTGTTCGATGTCTTGGTTTGAAGTGTCGAAATTCTTAGGTAGTTTCTTCTAGGTTTTTTGTACTTAATCTTCCGTAACCGTTAATCATCTATGGAGCCCATTGACTCCTTGGTTTAGGGTTATGCAAGGGCATAAAAAGCCTGTGCCTACTTTGGGGAGGATCCACTTGCATATCTTTTGGTTAGGTTAGTTAAGTTCTTTATCCTTAGATACTCTTACAATCAAATCCTTTTGTTTACCTCATCAGTGACATCCAATTGTGCACATCTTCACGAAATTTTTCAATGTACTTTCCTTTTTATTGTTGTGAATTCTTACACCCTCTTTAAATATTTCCTTGTGTTAAACTTTTTCAAATTTACTAGACCACTTATTCATGTTACCCTATTTGTCAATCTTCCCACTAGCACTACTAAAGGAATCAATCTACCATAATCACAACCTAGCCAAGTGTAACCACTAATGAGACAAGGTACTTAATAACTATGTATTATACATTACATACTAATTTGTGATTTTGTTATGACTACAATGGGAAGCATGGACTAGAAGCAAGACTATCTTCACCAAGGATGATGCAGCAATACCATAGGATGAGGACCATTCATGATCATTGGATCTTCTCTCTCGCTCTTCAGCTACCAAGAAGAGTGGATGTCAATTTTATCTAGGGTGTTCACTTCTCTTATCATGAACACCCAATTTTGTAAAAGATTGTAAATCTGTACACTTGGACACTCAAAATGTTTCTGTTCCATCTAAGTCAATTTGTATGTCAATCAATAATCCCATACCTATCCAATATTTTGTAAGGAACTTATTCCTTTCCTTCTTCACTCAAGGATGAGTTTTCATTCAATCATGGGGGTATGATGAGTTATGATTTGACTAGCTCCAATATCCAAACTTAATTCTTTGGATCAAACAGGCACTTAATTCTACCAACTGACCATGGGCATAGACACCAAGGGTTCTTCTCATTTTAGATCAAAGCCTGTCTACAATGTGATGAAGTTGATCCAGTTGAGAATAACCATGGCTAGGAAATTTGTGAATTAAGGAATAGTATTGACCTATGGCAACCTCCAAGTGTTCATGTGTTCTTTGTTTCCATCCTTGGATCTACCTCCTCAAGTTGGACACTATAGAGTACGTTTGATATTTGTCATTCAATGATTCAAGCATGGTACTCCATCATCTAATACATTTCAATTCTAAGGATCAGTACAAGTTCTCTACTTCTTTAATGAGTGTTCTTGGGAACAACTTAAGCTTTTTTCACTCATTCTCTATATTTTTCAAGGAACATGCATTTTGGAAAGCTTAAAGATGGTTTTGCAGATCTAAGTTATATTCCCCTTCAAATCAAGGAATATCATTTATGTCTAGTCTTTTGATCGAACTATCCTTTACATACCTTGTTGGAATTCATACTGCCTATGTGATGTTTAGCATACTTTGGGTAGCAAGAAAAGGCTCATCGAGGCCTTGATTTTGGTGCCTACAATGCCCTCTACTACCCCTTCATTCATGGGAATGTGCCTCTCTTGAATATCCACGCCCTTGGTCTTGTTTTGCTTGTTGGTCCCATTAATCATTTCAATCCCATCAATCATTTTGGTCACCTCCATCACAGTCATGCCCCTTGCAATTGTGATCAAAGCCAAAAGAAGATGATGATAATGATGAAGGTGAAGAGAAAGGAGGACTAGCACCATCACGATTCCTATTACCACCTCCTTAGTGATCGTGACCACGATCACGATCTTTTTTCTTATCTACAACCTTACCTTGACTTGCCTCTTTGGATCCTTCTTTGTCATTGGATCCATTTCTACCAAAATCATGATTGTGAATTGTGAATTGCAAGTTCTCGTTTTGACCTCCTTCACTGCAATCAAAGAGAGGAATTTCACTAAAAAGAAAACCCCTAGAGAAGGGCTCACCACTATCTTTTTGATACAGCAAAAATGGGGGATCATTAAATCCTTTTCCCTTCACAGATTCATGATGTTATTCTAGTTGTCAATCTTGTAGATGCTATACCTCGGTTGGATGATAATCCCTAGCATCAATATCTTGCACAACATACTCAGCATGAAGTTCCTAGAGACCCCATTGTATAAGCATTTGTTAGAGCATTGCAAGAATGAATTAATCAGGAGGCAACATGATGTTTTCACCAACTAATGAACTCCATTAGACTTGGGCAAAGAATCGTTCCTATGAAAAGAAGACATTTTATGTTAGAAAATAAAAATTATAGTGTGCTTCTAAATATTGTTGTAGTTATCTTAAGATATGATATGACTCTAGGGTTCATTCTAATGATTTTAAATAATTTTCACTAAATCTTAAATAGCACATGAAATAACTAAAAGGTCCCTGGAAATGGCACTAATGATGAGCAGCAGGATACCCCTACACCCAACCATACAAATCACTAAGGCATTCACACATCATCTGGTCGAATTCCATGAACCTATAGTTCTCTAATGTACTAATTCTCTAGGAAGTAAAATGGGCATTGAGAACGTTCGTTGTGTTCTTAGTTCCACTCATGAAGTACAAGTATATGGTTAAGCGCAACTAATGTAAATGATTTTTATCATTTTATGTTTTGTAAGTTTAAGCACCTACAATAAGAATGGAAGGTAGAATAATTTAAGATCTAATTCATCTACTACCTAACTAGCCTAATACAAGTACCCATTCCCACTTTCTAGACACATTCTGAACATGTATAGTGCTGTAGGGCTACTAAGCGTTAAGCATTTCTGGGTTACCAAGTGCTACATGTATGATTGAGGTGGTCATGCTTGTGTTCATTAACAACTGAAAATTAACTACTTAATTGAAGTGCATTAAAGTGAAGTGCATGAAAATAAAGTACATAAATATTAAATGTATTAAGGAAACATTGATCTACTCTCAATGCTGCAAGGATGATCAAAAGGGTTCATTTTTATTCCTATCATACTACTGTGCTTAGGTACATTAGTACTTAAAAAAAGATCCATACACACTCAGACTCTTGCTATAGGCACTCAGAAAATATTCTAACTATGGAGAAAACAAATTGCAAAAGCTTCACTATCTATGACAAAAAAACTATGAAAAACTATGAGCCTAAACCCTATATTTATAGGTTGGCATATACCTCACAATATTGGATATTCGACATTGAATCCTAGGCTTCAACATCGGGTATCCAATGTCGAGGCTCTAATATTGAATATCTAATATCGAAGCCAATCAAATCATGACTCATTAGGAACTCTTCTTCAAAAAGGATTAGGCACTTGGGTAGAAATTAAAAATAAAAGGGAAATTTGCTAGGTAGGCTTCAGACAAAACCAATCCAGTATTGATCATTTGATTACTCTTTGATATTGTATAGAAATTGCAAAAAATCCCGACAATTCTATAAATAACAACCGGCTCTCCCTTGTTTCTAATTCTAGGCCTAGACCATAGCGAAACTCTTACAGTTTTACCTCTTTAGAGATAGAATAATTTTCATGTGCCCGCAGTAGGGACTCCAAAGTGAATGGATCTTTATTCGAGCAAATATTGTACCTGAACCCAAGTTTGTGTATAGCAATAAAGACGAACTTCTTGGATAAACCTTGTAGTGCATGGATTAGGCTAATTAGGACTTTATTTATTTTTATTTACTATTTACCATTTAAATTCTTTATTAGTTAATTAAATCTCTCAACCCTTCTCTCCTAGTTAAGTGCCTCAGTATGATCGCTTCAAGCACGTGCGTTACGCTTGGTGATCCCAGTAACGACTAGCGTTTGGTAGCCAAGGTTGCATTGGTTCAAGGTGTGAATGGTAAGTGGGAACGGATGCTGATGCTAGGTTAATTAAGGCTTAGTTAGTTAGTTAAAGTTAGTAATTAGTCTCTTCACCCTTCACCTCAATAGCATAGGAGATAAAATAGAAAATATATAAAAATCACATACCTCAGACTTACTTAACCATACGACTGTGACAACTACAAGTAAGTCTGGGAAGACAATGAATGACTAACCTTAAGTGTTCCATGAAGCATGTAGGAACTTATTCTACGAAGTTTAACCGAATCGCGCGTGTAACGCTCGTATTCGTATGGTTGAGTGTAGGGGTACCTCGCCACTCATCATTGGCGCCGTTGCTGGGGACTAAGTGTTTATGTGCTTAGTAGAACATAGGAAATTATCCACATCGTTGGGAGCTTAAACAAACCCTTAGGGTTAATTAAACAAAAAATTATATAACAGTTAATAGCACACCGAATTAAATTAAAATTTCTTCTTCTCATAAGAGCAATTCACCACCTAGGGATCATACTAGAAACAGTCGACAGCATCGAACACATAACCAAAATCCACTAGTTCCTCAACAGCATCAGGTAGTATATACTCATCATGACAAGTATATACCTGATTTTACCTTTATCCTCCATCAGGATGAATAGATGTGATGGAGAGACTTGCAAGGTAACATAGTGTTACCCCTAGATCGGTTAGTCCCAAACATGCTCCTTCGTGATCTTGCACATATCGGGATGACACAGCTATATGTTGAATACGTTGTAGGTGATTTAGACACAAGGGATTACCATCCCACAGAAGCACAATGTTTAAGGGACTCACGGCAGGAGAGCCACCATACATTGTTGAAGGGAAAAGGGGTTCTGCACATCCTAAGTGAAATCGGAGATGGTGAACCACTTCTAACAGGTTCTCCATCCATTGATGTTCCCCCTCCTAACGATGGTGAGGAGGTGGGGTATCAGAACCTACGCTCCACAATACACAACCCTGGTTCTGATCTACGATACATTGTTGCCTAGGCCATGGTTACACACAGTGGGATCAACTTCGCCATCTCATAGATGGGCTAAGGTATGAAACTAGGAGAACCCTTAGGACTTATGTCCAAGGGAGACAATCAGAACTTAGATCCCATGAAATTCATTACTTGTTGGAGCAAGGAGCCAAAGAAGAAGGGGAGCTACGGAAAAGAGAAAGTGCAGAGGAATATAATTGAATTCCTTCCCTTCGGAAGAAGGGAGCGAAATTTTGTGATGAGGAGAATGAGTCACCACTCGAAGAGTTGGTGAATAGAAAAATGTTGTCGCTTTAGAAGTTAACTGAAGTGTCTGCTACGGTGGATCAATTTTGGGATTCCTTAGACTCTAGACTTGAAACTGTGCTGAAAATCATAGAGGAGTCTAAGGAGGAATAAGGTAGTGACTCTGATAAGAAAAAGTAGAGAGACGTAGGCCATGCACGTAACAATGGTAAGGGAAAAATTACTATCTTCGATGAGGTTGTGGATTCTGACACAAACAATGACGGTGGATGTTAGATCTGCCAATATGACCATCCTAAGGGATGTTGTCCAATCATCTTACCTCTACAAGAGTCTGCGATGTATGCACTTAACCCAAGACTTAACATATGGTAGGTACCCCAAAGGTTACCTTATCCCCAAGGTAACCCACGAATGTTCCACCAACCGTTAACGTACTATCCAAGTGGAACTCCACCACAACCCATCGGGTAGCATCAACAGTGGCAACACCCACAGTCATGGGGGATGCCACCGCCTAGACAATAATACCCTTACCAGCAACCAGATCCTTATGACTATTATGTACAGTAGTTGATTTCTCCAAGTGACTCTATGGATCACTCAACTCCCTAACGTTACTACCAAGTTTGGAAGTACTTTAGAAGGACTCCTTCTCCTCCGGGAGATTCTCCACATCCTTACCATCCTCCAAATCCATCCGCCACTCTTCCACTAGTAGCTCCACTACCACCTGCTCCAACAATGCAAGGGGAACTCCCCACTTAACCACAACAACGTAATGCTACGAGAGCTGTAAACATTCAACCCGTTGCTGGTTCTGATAATCACAAGAAGAGAAGACTTTTCTTCAGAACCAAAATCCTAGACAAGCTCTCACAACAACAAGCAGTTGAGTCTGTGCACACTCCAACATACAAGGCTTCAGGGCTCCCTTCAGTCTAATAAAAGAGCTTAACACATACGATTATGTTAACGCATACCGTTACTGATTGGATCAAGGTAGGCCACCGTCCCAGAAAAATATCTAATCCTAGAAGCCTCTTAATCTATCTACAAGTCACTGGGAACAAACCTCATAAGGCTCTTCTTAACTCAGGTTCTGAAGTCAACTTAATTTCATGGGAAATGTATCAAGCCGGGAACCTACCCCAACTCAAGAAGAGCAACATTCAACTAGAGCTAGCTGACTAGTCCATCATCATTCCCTTGGGATTGGTGGAGGACATAGTTACCACTCTATGTGGTTGGTCATACCCAGCTGATTTCCTGGTTATAGAAGTCAATAGTAACAACGAGGGCTTCTCAATTATAATGGGAAGGGCATAGTTGAGTATAGTAGACACATGCCTAGGGATCCGCAATCTTTCCTTGGAGATATCTAAGGTAAATATTTATGGAAAGATCAAGAAGAAGAAAGTTCCGTGCATCACATACAGTGACTTAAAGGGTGATGACATGGAGGAATGCTCAGCATCTCCTTCATGCAACTAGTGTGCCCTAGAAACACAGATACAGAGGTGCCTGTATGTAGTAACTACACAAGTAATGGACACCTCATTGTTGGTAGCTAATCGAAAGAGCAACCAACCAATATGCATGGAACAGGGGAACAACTCATGCTAACAATGAAGGCATAGATACATTGGAGTATGATCATCGCCGCCTTCCACCCCTTAATCTAAGAACATCAGTTGGAAGCAGTTGGACACTTTTGAAAAATTCAAATAGGCATTCATTATTTTGGATCTCTCCCTTTCCATTCAGTCATGGGGGAGATGGCCACCTATGCTGATCATTGGAGGCCCTCATTTCTTTTAAGTTTTTTGTTTTACACATTTTTGTTTTACATGTTTTTGTTTCACATTTTTGTTTTACCCATTTTTTTTTTACAAATTTCTTTAACTTTTCTTGTTTTTGTTTTACAGCATCATTATACTTTTTCATTTTTTGTGTTTGTGTTATCCATCTTGTAAGTTTTTCATCCAATAAGTGTTCATCATGATGGTATGAACTGTTTTTATATTGATTCCTAATGTTGGTTTTTACCTTTAAGTTATGATGTTGATACTAAGGTATGTTTCTTTTGATATGACAGGCAATGAGTCCACTTCATCCATTCATCCATAAATTTCTATGGTCTCTCTTGGCTTGGAGTTGTACAGTCCCTTTTTAAATAAGAACATTAACGAATCGGTGACTGGGCATTTCTCAAACTAAGGAAGGACTTAAGGATTGAAAAGGGTGTGACTTCAAGGGAACTTGATGCATTTGTGTTGGCCATTCTCTTGGGTGCTTGGATGTTTTCTTCTTGAGTTTTCTTACCATTTCAACGTTACCCAATTATCGAGAAGCTAAGTCAATAAAAAGAAGAAGTCTTTGCATGGTGTGGTTCTCACACATAAACACATAAAAAAAAAGAGAGAGAAAAAAGGGAGAATTCAAAGCACACCCCTTAGACGAAATAATCATGGGGGCTACAAGCATTGGTTATGGAACTAACACAAAAATGTTTCCTCTAACTAAGGCCCTTCTCACTTCCCATTCTCTCCTCCTTCATTTCGTCGGAATGGTGGTGGATCTTTGGAGATGCATTCTTGTTACTTCAAGAGGATGGATTGGCCGAATGCATTACTGAGAAGTCACTTGATGTCGTCTGTTTGAGGCCAGAGTTAGAATAGGATTTACTAAGTCACATTAATCATGAAACACACACGGGGCTGTACATCACCTTGTTGTTGAGACTCCATTCCATTTTTTCCTTTCCATCATTCTTCCTCCATTATTCACCTCATTTCCGATTGTATCATTAGTGTATATTTTGGTGGATGCATTGCTTTCTTTTTGGTAAATTATTGCAATTAAGACTTTAACTCTTTTTCCACATCACATTCCTAGAGCCCACAGACTCTTTGAATGTGGGTTTGTCAAGGCATGAGCCTACTTTGGGGAGGACCCACTAGCATTCCTACGTGGTGCATCCATTAAATTCTTTCCCTTAACATTTTTGCAATCCACTTTATTTTGTTCATTTCCATCTTGACATCCACTTCATCGACATTATAGTTGTCTCTTTTTCTCCATCTTTCTTGTTCTTTTTCCTTCTCCATTCTATTGCTACCAGAGGTTCACTTTTAGTCATGGGGGTCCTGGTCCAATTTTTTCGATTTTCCCCTAGCCCCTACACCTTCGGTAGTCACCAAATCTTATATCTCCATATCCGTATCAGCGATACCACAACCCAGCCAATGGACCTTTCACCGAAGCAAGGTATCAACTGCATTGTAATTCATTTACCCTTGCTAATATAAGATTGTGTTGTGTGTGTAGATGGAAATCATGCAACAACGAATTGGATCTGGAGGGAACACTTGGAATGGATCGGTGCTGAAGCAGCTATGCAAGGAACGAGATTGATGGCACACTTACAGATGGACAATGAAAGGCGCAATCCTGGCATTGGCAACAGCAAACTTCTTTTCTCTTCTCTCTTCTCTCTCAATTGCCAA
The DNA here is from genome assembly GCA_015680685.1 of Gnetum montanum. Classification (NCBI taxonomy): domain Eukaryota; kingdom Viridiplantae; phylum Streptophyta; class Gnetopsida; order Gnetales; family Gnetaceae; genus Gnetum; species Gnetum montanum. The sequence continues at coordinate 32,198 of MNCI01038015.1, forward strand.
ATAAGGCCTGATGTCAAATGTATAAAGTGTTCACTCTTGTTTTCGTGAACACCAGTTTTGTTTTGTCTTGTAATGATGATCCATTCACATGTCATCCTATTCACCATTAGTTCCATTCAATCAATAATCCCATGCATTCCCAGTATCTTGTAAGGAACTCGAGGACGAGTTTTCATTTACTCATGGGGGTATGATGGGACACGATATTGCATGGGCCACGATATCGCGTATCGTGTACGCGATATTGCATCTTCCCCCACGATACGCGATATCACGGTGAGCCGCCAAGTCTATAAATAAGAAGTGGCTCTCCCTTGTTTCTAATTCTAGGCCTAGACTGTAGCGAAACTCTAGCAATTTTACCTCTTCAGAGATAGAATAATTTCCATGTGCCCGCAGTAGGGACTCCAAAGTGAACGGATCTTTATTCGAGCAAATATTGTACCTAAACACAAGTTTGTGTACGGCAATAAAGACGAACTTCTTGGATAAACCTTGCAGTGCATGGATTAGGCTAATTAGGACTTTATTTATTGTTATTTACTGTTTACCATTTAAATGCTTTATTAGTTAATTAAATCTCTCAACCCTTCTCTCCTAGTTAAGTGCGTCAGTATGACCGCTTCGAGCACGTGTGTTACGCTTGGTGATCCCAGTAACGACTAGCGTTTGGTAGCCAAGGTTGCATTGGTTCAGGGTGTGAATGGTAAGTGGGAACAGATGCTGATGCTAGTTAATTAAGGCTTAGTTAGTTAGTTAAAGTTGGTAATTAGTCTCTTCACCCTTCACCTCAATAGCATAGGAGATAAAACAGAAAAGATATAAAAATCACATACCTCAGACTTACTTAACCATACGACCATGACAACTACAAGTAAGTCTAGGAAGACAATGAATGATTAACCTTAAGTGTTCCATGAGGCGTGTAGGCACTTAGTCTACGGAGTTCTACTGGATCGCACATGTAACGCTCGTATTCGTATGGTTGAGTGTAGGGGTACCTCGCCACTCATCATTAGTGGTGTAAACAAAGTTACAGGAGTGACTTAATTATTTAGGAATTCCTACAGAGTTAATAGTAGTAACTCAAAGTTGTATGAGGAAGTCATAATTGAGGTCAAGGATAGTATATCAAAGGATAAATTTCAATTTTAGAGTAGAATTGGAGTAAAGCAAGGTTGTCCTTTATCTCTAACTCTCTTTGGTCTCTTTATTGATGAATTACGAGATTGGTTATGTAAAGGTGATCAAGAGCATGTTATAAAACTAGGATCTCAAACAATACACCTACTTCTATATACAAATGATGATGCATTAATTTCTACATCTAAATAAGGTATGCATAAGATCTTACAAGTCTTAGAAGACTTTTGTCTTTTATTGGGTTTAGGTTTGAAGGTTAATATGGAAAAAAAATGATGATATGGGGTATCAGAAATATAAATTTTAGTTTTATTTTGGGATCTTCCAAAATAGAAATTATGAACTCCTTTAGATACTTGGGGCTTCATTGTGGAAACAACTACAAATGGGATAAATGTGTCAAAAAAAGAATAGCAGGAGAAATTAAAGCTCTATATACAATTAAAAGCAAATGCAAGGCATTAGGAATTTGCACTTGGCAAGTTAGGAAATAATTCTTCCAATCTATCATTTATCCAATTGTCTTGTATGGGTGTGAAGTGTGGGGACCAAGTCTCAATGCAAAAAACTAGTAGGCTATTGAAAGAGTGCAACAAATTTTTGTTATTAGATGAATTGCAAGTCAAAGCTCAGATACCTTATTCCATGTTGCTTTTGGAGTGTGATGTGCTTCCCCTAGAAGCTTAAGTTCTCTATCAATTTATTGCTTATACTTAAAAACTCTTAAAATTAGAGCATCCAAAGTTTTCTAAAAAACTATTTGAAAGGACAAGAGAAAATGGTTGGTATTTTTAGGGAATACAATGGCTCAAAAATTGGCATATCTCAATGGAGGTGATGCAAAATAATCCTAAACATATTCGGAAATTAGTAAAACATCAGGTATTAGCAAGGTTGTGATCAAATATTGAAGAAAAGAAAAAATTCTACTTAGAGCATATTAAAGGTAATTCTTTAGATTCACCGGTCCAATATCTTATGGCCAATATCCAAATTCGAGCTCGTAGTTCTATCAACAAGCTTTGTTTGAGTTTACATCGTCTAAGGATTCAAAAGGGAAGATGGATTCACATACCAAGGGGAAGCCCTTGAGGATTAGCAACGTGTTTTTCTTAGTTATCATGTGATAGATCATTTGAGGCAGAAATATAATATTACTACTAATAAGTTGTATGATTTGTTTTTTATACATCCTATGGTGGTTGGCCACTTTATTAAGTCAATTTTGTTCTTCATGACATGAATGTACTGGGAGATCCTTTGGGATCAGTTTCAATTTCAATTTTATAATATATGAGTTAGGTTTCTTTGTAATAAATATATATTATTTAAGTTTATGATTGCAAAAGAAACATCTTAAAACCTTGTAAAAAGTATTTTGGGTTATTTGTAAAACCTTTGAAATTTCTTGCATGACTAATAAAACATTTTCACTTCAATATTTGTATGTACTATGGTTTTTTTTCTTGTGCAGCTTTTCTTTTGTTGGTGTCATCTTGGAAAAGTTAGAGGAAGCACCTCCTTCAGTAGTTGTGGATGTAAGGAAAGATTAGGAATGAATCCACTCTATGAAAAAGTAATTGGCTTGGCTCCACATAACACAAGCATTGCTAATATGTAAATGCTAGATGAAAATTTCCTCAAATTTCTCAGTAACATTTTTGTTGCATGACAGGTATATAAATCAGAAATCCTAACCATTGCACGTGCTCTTTTGTAGTAACGAGATCAACTTCATTTTAAAAATCAATTTAAGAGTTTAACCTGGTCTAATTTTGTTTGCGTGCTCTTTTGTAGTAACGAGATCAACTTCATTTTAAAAATCAATTTAAGAGTTTAACCTGGAAGATAAATTCAAGCTATAAATTTAAAGCAAAAGCAGATTCTGAGATCTTAAAGGGCTGAACGGACTTCTAGATTTCTGTGCTCTGATTATGTCTTCATAGAAAATGGCAAAATGCGTCTGCCTGGCTTTGAAGCTTAGCATAGTATTCATAACGTACTATTGCCAAAGATAGATTCGCTACAGTGAAAGGGCAAAAAATATGCGGAACATCCTATTTTCTAAACCCATATCCGTTACAGCGAAAGTGAAAACTACGTGTTTCAATTAAAATATGCGGAGCATCCTATTTTTTAAAGCCAAAGTGAAAGCGAAAAGTGTTTCAATTATTTTATCGTTTATCCTGGTTATGAAGCATTCTGCAATCTATTTTCTAAAGCCTCAGTGAAAGCGAAAAAGTGTTTAAGTACTTTCCCGTCTAGTTATGAAACATTCTGCAATTTAGTTTTCTTCTGAAAATCACAGTTGCTTCTTTACTCTTTAGAGCACTGCAAAAATGTGCATGCTTGGCTTTGAAGGTTAGCATACCATCTGTAACCTTTTATTTTTCAAAGAAAATAAAGTACGGCACATACCATTTTCCAAAGCCATGTTTGTTACAGTGAAAGTAAAAAAATATGTGTTTCAATTCCTTTCCCTTCTGTGTAGGTCATGAAACATTCTGTAATGTATTTTCTCTTTTAAAACACAGTTTCAGTTTCAGTTTCTGAAGAGCAAGGAAGGGAGGAAGAGCAAGGAAGGGAGCAAGGAAGGGTGTAGTGTGTAAGCAACTTGATCAACATGTGGTGGGCAGACTTGCTAGATTTAGAGAGGCACCTGCCTCACGTGTTTGAGTCGCAGAAGATGCAATGGCTGCCATGGATCTATGCTTTGTGGCAGCTCGTTCGAACCAACTTGTTTGTGGCTATTTTGTTGTCGCTTTTGCCCATGCTTATTATTATACGTTTCCTTTCCAATGGAAGACGGGCCGTGTCGCTGCGTCCGCTGCAACGGCAATCAACATTCAACGGTGGAGTCTTTGACATTGACCCAGTGAAAGAGGGGTATTGGAGCAGCGGCAGGGAGCCCAGAACATTCAAAATTGTTGAGATGCCCCAGGAGCAGCAGGAGAAGTTGCCGCGAGATTGGAGATGCGTGGAATTTGAAGGATATTTCTACTTCACCACTCAGGAATGCCTCGACCGCATGGCCTTCTGGATTGACTACCATGACGGTGAAGAAGACAAGGCCATATTCGCCAAGTGCCATCGCGACTGGCTGGGAACTAAAATTTCAAGGCAGGAAGCCTACCCACTCATTTTTTCCGGACAGTATGCAGTCTTTCCAGATGCGCCGTTCACGTTGATAGAACGGGAAGATGTGAATAGTAAGCTTTGGGGAACACTGAGCGTGGTGCCGGCTCTGTTGCAGGCGGCCGGCAAAAACAGAACATCAATGTTGGTGAGCATTCTCATCATTGCTCTGGACGCCAACAGAGGTTGGTTGTACCGCATCTACGACGCAGCCTTCCTTAAACTCGTTCTGTTTGTCAAGGCCAACATCTTCCGCGACCGCCTTTGGCTTTATACCTTGTTCGGCATCTTCAGCAATCGGTGGAGTAGCACGCGGGGGTGGACGCTTGGGAGGGCGGGTGGCGGTGGCGGTGGCGGTGGGAGGGGGTAGGTGGGGGTGGAGGTGCGTGGGGCACACGGTGCAAGAAGGGGAGGAGATTAATGTGCACCACTACAGCAAACTGCGGAGCATGGATGATGTCACAATCGTGGGATCACGCATCAATGACTGCAACAAAGATTGGGTGACACGACTGTGGGACGGCCGTGGCATGTATGCTCCCATGGAGCATGGTGCTTCTTACGCTGTAGTCAAACTTAATAAGCCCGTCTTCATAGAGTAGAGTATAGAGGAGCAGCGTTTTATCGTTTGGGTTTCTGATTTTGATTATCTAACACTAAGTTATGTCATAGCCGTCCTTCAAAATATCAATATCCATCGTATTGTTATTCCTTCGGAAAACTGCAAACACTGCATCTGAACATGAACTTATGAAGTATAACGATGCTGTATGGCCATTATTATTAATCTTGAACGTTGAAACTCAAATCTGTTACCACTTGTGGGCAGACATCTTGGCAGTACGTAAATATTTGGGTTAAAACGCTTTTATAATAAATATTCAGTGAATTTCCTCATAAACTTTCGGACGCTAGATATTGGACCGGTACATAAATATTTCCTTTATAAATTCCTTGATAAATAAACACTCCTTGAATTTTCTATAAACTTTGTAAGCAAGCTGCTGAAATAGTGGCCAAACAGGTTGCTAGACTAATAAACTTCTATCAAACACTCCAATGATTGCACAAGAACTATTGTTAATAGATACGTGGATAAGTTTAGTAAATTAGAGTAGAATTGGAGAAAAGCAAGGTTGTCCTTTATCTCTAACTCTCTTCAGTCTGTTTATTGACGAATTACAAGATTGGTTATGTAAAGGTGATCAAAAGCATGTCCTAAAACTAGGATCTCAAACAATACACCTACTTCTATATACAATTGATGATGCATTGATTTCTACATTTAAATAAGGTATGCATAATATCTTACAAGTGTTAGAAAAATTTTGTCTGTCATTGGGTCTAGGTCTGAATGTTAATATGGAAAAAACAAAAATGATGATATGGGGTATTAGAAATATAAATTTTAGTTTTATTTTTGGATCTACCAAAATAGAAATTGTGAACTCCTTTAGATACTTGGGGCTTCATTGTGGAAACAACTACAGATGGGATAAATGTGTCAAAGAAAGAATAGTAGGAAGAATTAAAGCTCTATATACAATTAAAAGAAATGCAAGGCATTAGGAATCTGCGCTTGGCAAGTTAGGAAATAATTTTTCCAATCTATCATTTATCCTACTGTATTGTATGGGTGTGAAGTGTGGGGACCAAGTCTCAATGCAAAAACCTAGAAGGCTATTGAAAGGGTGCAATAGATTTTTTTTATTAGATGAATTGCAAGTAAAAGCTTAGACACCTTATTCCATGTTGCTTTTGGAGTGTGATTTGCTTCTCCTAGAAGCTTAAGTTCTCTATCAATTTATTGCTTATACTTAAAAACTCTTAAAATTAGAGCATCAAAAGTTTTCTAAAAAAGCCTTTGAAAGTACAAGAGAAAATGGTTGGTATTTTCAGGGAATACAATGGCTCAAAACTTGGAATATCTCAATGGAGGTGATGCAAAATAATCCTAAACATCTTCCAAAATTAGTAAAACATCAGGTATTAGCAAGGTTGTGGTCAAATACTAAAGAAAAGAAAAAAATTCTACTTAGAGCATATTAAAGGTAATTCTTTAGATTCATCGGTCCAATATCTTATGGCTAATATCTGGATTCGAGCTTGTAGTTTTATCAACAAGCTCTGTTTGAGTTTACATCGTCTAGGGATTGAAAAGGGAAGATGGATTCACATGCCAAGGGGAAGCCCTTGAGGATGAGCAACGTGTTTTTCTTAGTTATCATGTGCTAGATCATTTGAGGCAGAAATACAATATTACTACTAATAAGTTGTATGATTTGTTTTTGATACATGTTGTGGTGGTTGGCCACTTTATTGAGTTAGTTGTTATTCTTCATGACATGAATGTACTGGTAGATCCTTTGGGCCTGCAAATGTTAATAAATCAGTTTCAATTTCAATTTCATAATATATGAGTTAGGTTTCTTGGTAAGAAATATATATTATTTAAGTTTGTGATCGCAAAAGTATTTTTATTTATCTGTAAAACCTTTGAAATTTCTTCCATGACTAATAAAATATTTTCACTTCAATATTTGTATGTAGTATGGTTTTTGTTTTTCTTGTGCAGCTTTTCTTTTGTTGGTGTCATCTTGAAAAAGTTAGAGGAAGCACCTCAAGTGGTTATAGATGTAAGGAAAGAATAGGAATGAATCCACTCTATGAAAAAGTGATTAGCTTGGCTCCACAGAACACAAGCATTGCTAGTATGTAGATGTCGATGAAAATTCCCTCAAATTTCTTCAGCAACACAGTTATATAAATCAGAAATACTAACCATTGCACGTAGTAACGAGATCAACTTCATTTTAATAATCAATTTAAGAGTTTAACCTGGTCGAATTTTATTTGCGTGTGGAAGAAATATTCAAGCTATAAATTTAAAGCAAAAGCGGATTCTGAGATCTTAAAGGGCCGAACAGATTTCTGTGCTCTGATTGTATCTTCATAGAAAATGACAAAATGCGCATCCGTGGCTTTGAAGGTTAGCATAGTATTCACAACGTACTATTGCCAAAGATAGATTCGCTACAGTGAAAGGGGAAAAAAATATGCGGAACATCCTATTTTCTAAAGCCATATCCGCTACTGTGAAAGTGAAAAGTACGTGTTTCAATTACACCGTCTTCCTGGTCTTCCTGGTTATGAAACATTCTGCAATTTAGCTTTCTGCTGAAAATCACAGTTGCTTCTTTACTCTCTAGAGCACTGCAAAAATGTGCATGCTTGGCTTTGAAGGTTAGCATAGCATCTAACCTATGCGCCGGAGATTCACGATTCCCAAGAAAATCTCACGAACCGTTCGCGGTGGATTCGGGCACGCGTATAGAAGCGTGTAAAATCCGCATTGGGTACGTAAATTATAATTTTTCGTTTTTCAACTCTCAACGAGAACATTCATTGTCGATTAAAATCTTACCTATTTTAACTGCAAATCGTGTCAAATCTTACCTGTTTCTTGCAAATTGCATCCGCGTCCAATACCTTTTATTTACAGACGCTCCTCCTATTCTCTTCTATTCTACCATTGATAGGGATTTGGATGCTTCCGCACTCTCCAAACGCTTTGTTTCTCTTTCAGCTTTAAAATTTTTCGCTTCATTTTCAGTTTTTCATTTGCAGGCAATGACGAAGAAGACGATGAACATTTTTTTTGATGCAGGGGTCTCGTCTGCCCAATTTGATTTGGGTGATTGGGTAGGAGACTTGCCTTATCGGATTTATCTGTTGATGCTCAGAAAATGAGTTGTTATCATTCTATACTTTATTATTCTATATTTTTCAGTTTCTATATTTTTTTATCATTCTATATTTTGCAGAAAATCGATCGTTTCCTTTTAGGGCAATCTGGACGGGCTTGCCGAGCCCGCGTAAGCACGCATTGCGAGTGGATCTCTTCGATCCATAATTCTAGTTTTTGTTCTTAAAAAATTTGGATGATATTTCTTCCGTTTTTTAAATGCGAGCGCTACATGCTTTACCTTTGTAATCTTAGTGCACAATTTTTCCGCTCAACTTTCACTCTTGGTCCTCACTTGTTATTTTCTGCTTCTTTCCGTCGTTGCTGGAAAGATTTCTCTCCATCTCTATCCTGATTCGTGAGCACGAAATCCGCTTTTCTTCCCCTTCCGTCTTGCTCTTCCAGTTTGCGTGAGAACACATTTCGATCTTTAGTAGTGGATTTTAGTGAATTTTCGTATCAATTGAGTTGCCTATTTTGCTTAGATTTACCTGATCTTTACTTTTTATTTTAGTTTATTCAGATGAGTTTAGAGAAAAGATTTTTATTTAGTGGATTGGTTTCGTATTTTTATTCATGGGCCATGGCCATCTCGTGTTGCGGTTTCAGGTCATAAATGCACAACCTGTGGCCATCATTCCAGCCTGTCATTAATGCACAACCTGTGAGGGAAGGGAATCAGTTGGTTACAAAACTGATTTCAGGCCTCTCTCCCTCTACAAGTGCAAACAGAATATTTCGAAGCATACATTTGTTCAAAGTTCAAACAAAATTTGAGCACCATATCCTTCCCAAATCTTTTTAGGAAGCCCTAGTCAACATCTGCAGTCAAACATGCAAGAGGCATGAACTCAACCCACAACAACAAATTCGAAAACTCCAAAGACCCGCCTTTGAATATCCTGCTATCCCAACTTTATAAAGCAAGCCCATAAGTCCAAAACATGTCGTGAACTTGCCGAGAGCATTATTAACAGCGCAGAAGCAAATAGAGCTCTGTGAATATGGTGGTGGGGAAGGGATTCCTGGTGTAAAAATCTGATAAACTTTATTGGCTTATATGCTTGGTATTAGCTTTTTATGAAAATGTAGCAATATTTTTTCTAATGGCACAACCTATTGTTGATTTCATCTTTTATGTTGATAAAGATAAGAAATTTATGTAATTTATGAAAATATGGTATAGAAATTGATAGCTCTCTTGATTTTTATAATGCTCAATTACTTCCATTGATTCTAAAAAGATGAATGCTATAAATACCCCATTGCATATGGCTGCATATGCATTAAATATTAAGAATATGGTTGAATATGCATTAAATCCAACAAGGCCTTGTGACGATTTTGATTTTGATGTAAGAATAGGCTTCAATTTACTAAAGGACATATAAAAGCATTTAAATGTGAAGATGCCATACTTGATATGGATAGAATAGCTTAAGAAGATCTAACTGGATGGTGGAGTTTGCATGGTGGAGATAGTAGCGGATACTCTTAGATTTCAAACTTTAGTGAAGTTTTTTTCTCAAATCAGTTTTTTTATTAAACATATAACAAATATTAATACGTATTAATTTTCTTACTTAATTTATGAAATGTGATGTTTGAAAACTTGAAATAGTGATGTTTTATATATCATGCATTTTTTAAACACCATAATTAATAGGCTATTAGGTCTTAAGTTTCAAATGAGTTTGTTTATTGATGAAGTTTTGAATAATTTATAAAATGATTTTTTTAACAATGCACAAATTTATTCTTATATTTATCATTTATGTAGGTTGCATCTTTTTCTGATAGAATTTGGTCAACATATTTTTTCATTTATCGGATCAAAAGAAATAGTCTAACTCCAAAAAAAGTTGAAAAATTAGTATTTCTTTATAGCATGATTAGATTGGAAGAAAGAAAAGAAATAAAATATAGGCAATCACCTATTCTTTGTTGGGATGTTAATCTAGAAGATGATGATGTTCCAATAGTTGATAATAGAGAAAGTTATTTTACTGACTTAGTTAATGTTCGTGGAGCAATGAATCTTAATATTGATGATTCAATCCTTGATGAAGATGATTGCCATGCAAATGATATTAATGACATAGAACAAAATGAAGCACGTTTTACAAATTTATTTTTTAGAGTAGAGCAAGGAAAAAATATAGGTTAAAATTAGAATTTGAACAATGTGACAATTTCTAAGCTTTCGCAAGAAACTCTTTATCATATATATATATGATAATGCTAAAATATTTTATAATACACATGAGACTCAATACTTACTTAATGTTTCATTGCAATCTTTTATGCGATTTTTAAGCATTAACAATATTTTGAATTTACATTGTACTTGTTCTATATTCTACAATGTTTTTTATATGATATATGTGATTTAATTTTTTAAAAAAATTTAATATCTTTAAATTTTCTCTATCACGTCCCCGAACCGGTCCCACTTTTTTTTGAGGCACACGTACCCAACACGTTCAAAATCACGAATCCTCGATTCCTCGTTTCCACGAATCGGATTCTTTTGATGCATAGCATCTAACCTTTTATTTTCCAAAGACGATAAAGTACGGCACATACCATTTTCCAAAGCCATGTTTGTTACAGACGCATCTTTGACTGCAACAGAGAGTACGTGATACGACTGTGGGACGGCCGTGGCAGGTATTTTCCCATGGAGCATGGTGCTTCTTACGCTGTCGTCAAACTTAACAAGCCCGTCTTCATAGAGTAGAGTATAGAGGAGCAGCGTTTTGGGTTTCTGATTTTGAGTATGTAACACTAACTTATCTCATAGCCTTCCTTCAAAATATGAATATTCATCGTATTGTTATCGCTTTCGAAAATTGCAAACACTACATCACTTTAGACTCGTGAACATGAACTTATGAAGTATAACGATGGTATATGGCCATTATTATTAATCTTGAACGTTGAAACTCAAATCGGTTACCACTCGTGAGGCAGACATCTTGGCAGTACGTAAATATTTGGGTTGAAACGCTTTTATAAATAAATATTTAGTGAGTTTCCGCATAAACTTTCTGACGCTAGATATTGGAGCGATACATAAATATTTCCTTTATAAATTCTTTGATAAATAAATACTCCTTGAATTTTCTGATAAACTTTGTAAGCAACCTGCTGAAATAGTGGCCAAACAGGTAGGTAGACAAATGAACTTCTATCAAACTACACTCCAATGATTGCAGAAGAACTATTGTTAATAGATAGGTTGATAAGTTTAGTAAATTATGTAAACAATGTGTAACAAAGTTGTTGGTACTTGAAGTTCCTTTTGTTAGAGATGGCAATGCCAAAGTTTATTAATATTAAAATATAACCATAGATAATTATAATAATGTAAAATTTTAGCAATTATTAAAGTTTTAAAGATGATTTAATTTTCTCCTAATTATTTATGCTTTGTTGTCATCTAGGTTCTCCCTAATTTGATAACAAGGTACTTCTTTCTCAAATTGTAAGACCTTAATTCAAGCTTAGATGTAGCCACTCAAAAGAGGTTGGGCTTTCACTTCACTTCCAACCCTTTTAGGAAACCACCTTGGTAGGATGAGCATTGAGCTTTTAGGTAATGATCCTTTTTTATTTGTTTAATGATTCATTTCAGTTTATGGAGATGTAACAAAATTTCATAAAAATGAAAAAGGTTTTATTGGGAGGAGATTAACTATGTAAGCCATTTTCATGTTAAGATGACTAATGGGAAAATTTAGATGTAACTAAGAATCCTTTTTCTATTTAAACTCAATTATGAATGTTGAGAATGATGCCAATGTTGTTAGAGGTATTGGAACTTGAAATAATTGAAACATGGGTACACCCCAAGATATATAGTCCACATAAAACTTTATAACTCAACATTTCTCATCAAAATTGAATCCATCACTTAGAGTTTCCAAATCAAGAGTCTTGCCACTAGGCTAACATCTCATTGTTACAAATATTGTTAGGACTAAGACCATCCTTTGTAAAAACAGTTAATTTTTCTCCCTTTATTTTTCAAAGCATGAATTATATGGTTGTACACTTCAGTAGACATCCTTAAAATTAGAAAAAATTTTCTACTCCGTATTAAGCATGTGATGTACTCTAGTAATTTTGCTTAATATTAATATTATTTCTAGGGTTGACAACCTTCCCTTCTCCTCATTTTAAAATATATTATTAATAGAGAAAAAGTTCCACATAAGAAAATATTTTTGTGCTTTGTAAACTTCTCTAAGATTTGTGATTTAATCAATTGAAATAAATTATAAAGATGCCTAAATAATTTATACAGTTTTCATTACATTGTGTTGGAACTCAAAATAATTTTTTAACAATATTTACTCCTAAGACATGTAATCAAATTAGAACTTTATAACTCAGTATTATAAATAAATAAAAAGTGAAGTGTTAACTTAGTGGTAAGATTCTTGATTTGGAAACTTCGAGTTGTAAGTTCAATTCTAGTAGGTAATGTTGAGTTATAAAGTTCCAAGTAGACTATATATCTTGAAGTGTACCTATATTTGAATTATTTCATGTTCCAACCCCCAACTATTACCTACCAATGTAAACCAATAACTTTAAGTTTCTGATGAGTGGCAAGGTACCCCTACACTCAACCATACGAATACGAGCGTTTCATGCATGATCTGGTCGAACTCCAAGGACTAAGTGCTTACGCGCCTTAATGGAACACTTAGGGTTAATCAATCGTTGTCTTCCCAAACTTACTTGTATTGTCACGGTTGTATGGTTAAGTAAGCTTGAGGTATATGATTTTTATAGATTTTATATTTTTTTATGTCTTATGCTAATAAAGAAAAGGAGGAGAGAACTAAGTGGCTAATTTACCTTAACTATTCATTAACTAGTTCTAATTGTTCCTAACACCAATATCCGTTCCCACTTGTCGTCCACATCTTGAACCAATACAACACTGTTGGGATTACCAAACTCTAATCGTTACTAGGTTACGAAGCGCTACTCGCATGCTTGAAGCGGTCATATTGAGTGCACTTAACTAAGGGGGTCAAGGGTTGAGAGAGAAATTAATTAACTAGACATTAAACATTCAACAATAATTAATTACTAATTAGCTTAGCCTGTATGCTACAAGGTTTATCATAAAGTTCGTCTTTATTGTTGTACGCAAATGTGTGCTCAGGAACAAATTGCTTGAATAAAGATCCGTTCACTCTATGACTCCTACTGTGGGCACATAGAAATTATTCTAACTCTGGCCAAATAAAACTGCAAGAGTTTGGCTAAGGGTCTAAGACGTTTTTCTTGAAACAAAGGGCACCACCTCTTATTTATAGAATATGAGGCAGGACATGATATCGTGTAGTGGATGCGATATCACGTACGCAATATCGCGGCTCATCATACCCACATGACTGAATGAAAACTCATGCTCAAGTTCCTTACAAAATATTGGAACGGTATGGGATTATTAACTTGAATGACAACTAATGGTGAATGGGATGACATGTGAATGGATCAATCATTACAATACATGACAATATTAGTGTTCATGACTACAAAAATGAACACTATACATAATTGACATCCAGCCTTATTTGGTAGCTGAGAAAGAAGAGAGAGAGAGAGAAAAGAAGGAGATGTGTTGCTGCCAATGCCAGGATTACACCTTCCATTGTCCATCCATAACCGTGCCATCAATCATGTTCCTTGCACGACTATTCCAACACCAATCCATCCTAAGTGTTTCCTCTAGGTCCAGTTCATTGCTGTATGATTTCCATCTGCACACACAACATAGTCACATATTAGCAAGGATAAGTAAATTACAATACGGTTGATACCTTGCCTCGGTGTAAGGTCCATTAGCTGAGTTGTGATATGGCTAATTCAGATTCTAGAGATATAACACTGGTGACTACCCAAGGTATAGGGGTTAGGAAAATTGAAAAAACTGGACCAAGGCCCCCATGACTAAGAGCGATCCTCCGGTAGCGATCAAATGGAAAAAAGATAAGGAATAAGAAAGATGGAGAAAAAAAGAAACAATGGCAACGCCAATAAAATGAATGTCAAAGATGGTAATGAACAAAACATGTTGATTGCAGAAATGTTTAAGGGAAAGAAGTTAACTAATGCATCAAATAGGAATGCTAGTGGGTCCTCCCCAAAGCAGGATCATGTCCTTAATTCCCTGAAAATCCCACATTCAAAGAGTCTGTAAGCTCTGGAAATCTCATTCAGAAGCAAGAGTTAAAGTCTTAGCCACAAGAATTTACCAAGAAGAAAACAATGCATCAACCAAAATATAGACTACTGATACAACCGGCAATGAGGTGGAAAGTGGAGAAAGAATGATGGGAAGAAGAGAATGTAATGGAATTCCAAGAACAAGGTGGTGTATAGCCCCTTGTGTATGTATGGTTAATGTGACTAAGTAGATCCCATTCCAAATCTGGCCTCAAAAAATCCACATCCAGTGACTTCACATTAATACACTTGGTCAATACATCCACCTAAAGTAACAACAATGCTTCTGCCAAAGAGTCACCATCATTTCGAGGAAACGAGAAAGGGAAAAGGTAGGAAGCGAGAGAGGGCCTTAGTTAGGGGAAACATGTTTGTTTAGTTCCATAACCAGTGCTTGTAGCCCAGATGATTATTGTGTCTAAGGGATGTGCTTTGAATTCTCACTATTTTTTTTACGTGAGAACCACACCACGCAAAGACTTATTTTTATTGGCTCAGCTTCCCAATAATGAAGTAACGTCAGAATGGTAAGGAAAACTCAAGAAGAAAACATCCAAGCACTCAAAAAAATGGCCAGCATAAATGCATCAAATCCCCTTGAAGTCACACCCTTTTCAGTCCTTGAGTCCTTCCTTAGTTTGGGAAATGCCCAGCCACCAATTCATTAATAGTTTTATTATTAAGAAAGGGACTGTACAACTCCAAGCCAAGAGAGACCATAGAAATTCATGAATGCATGGATGACATGGACTCATTGCCTGTTATATCAAAAGAACCATACCTTAGTATCAACATTATAACTCCAAGGTAGAAACCAAACATTAGCAATCAATAGAATACAATTCATACCATCATCAGGAGCACTTATTAGGTGATGATCCTAACTAAACAAACACCCACACAAAGAAATGAAAAAGTATAAACGATGTTGCAAAACAAAAACAAGAACTTAAAAAAGGAACTGAGGACCTCAATTGGTTAGCAGAGGTGGCCATCTCCCCCATGACTGAGTTGGAAGGGGGAGATCCGACATAGTGAGCAGGGTCATTTCTTCTCAGAGGTATTATGTGCACTGACCATTCTAAATTCATGGTAATGGTTTGGTCTGTTGCACATTGACTAACAATCTCTTATTAAGGTTTTGGTCTGACTTTTTTTAGGAAGTTCCAACTTTCCCTAGTTGATGTTTTCCAAGTTAAGGTTTGGAAGTTGGCAGCGGACTTGCTCAAGTGCATCTATGCTTTCGACGTAAGCACAAGTTATTCCCTTAGTTAGTTCCATGCACATCAGTAAGTTGCTCTTTTGATCAGCTATCAGCCACTGGGTGTCTCTTTGTCGTGTGGCCACTGCATACAGGCACTTTTGTAGGTTATGGTCTTGTGGACACTGGTTGCATGCAGGAAATGCTAAACTTTGCACAACCCATGATCTCTGCATGCAATTGTACCCTGTATCACTGTATGCAATGCATGGAACCTTCTTCTTCTCGATCTTTCCAAAAGTATTCTCCTTAGATATTTCTAGGGAAATATCACGAATTCCTAGACGTGCATCTACAGTACTTAGCCATGCCCTTCTCATTATTATTGGGAAGTCCCCTTTATCGTTGTTCACTTCTATCACTAGGAAATAAGCTGGGTACGACCACCCACACATATTGGTAACGATGTCCTCCACTAGTCCCTAGGGAACAATGATGGACTGGTCAGCCAGCTCTAGGTGAATATTGCTCTTCCTTAATGGAGGTAGGTTCCAGGCTTTGTACATCTCTTGTGATATTAAGTTGACTCTAAAACCTGAGTCCAAAAGAGCTTTGCATGGTTCATTCCCATCAATTTGGAGATAGATTAGGGGGTTTCCAAGATCAGAGAATTTCCTAGGAAGGTGGCCAACCTTAATCCAATCAGTAACGACATGTGTTAACATAGCCATATGCGTTGAGTTCGGTGTTTGGTTTGATGCCAATACGACCATCCTAAGGGTTCATAGGTTCAACCGCTTGTAGTTGTGAGGGTTTGGTTGGACTGTTGGTTTTGAAGAAAGGTATTTTCTTCATATTGTTGTTAGAACCAATAGCAGGTTGAGGATTCATAGCCCTCATGGCATTACATTGCTGCGGTTGAGTAGGGAGTTCCCCTTGCATTGTTGGAGTGGGTGGTAATGGAGCTATTGGTGTGAGAGTTGAGGATGGATTTGGAGGATGGTATGTCTGTGGGTTATCTCCCCTAGGAGAAGGCGTTCTATAATACTCATGAGCTTGGTAGTGATGTTGTGTTGTAATGTGACTAACAAAGTTACGTGTAGAGATCGGGTGCTGCACGTAGTAGCCATATGGGTTTGGTTGCCAGTAGGGGTATTGTTGCCTTAGTGGTGGCATCCCCCATGATTGTGGGTATTTCCACTGTTGATGTTGCTCAACAAGTTGTGGTGGAGTTCCACTTGGATAATATGTTGAAGGTTGGTGGAATTGCCTTGGGTTACCTTGGGGATAAGGTAACCGTTGGGGTGCTTGCCATTTATTAAGTTGTGGGTTGAGTGCATACACCCCAAACTCTTGTAGATGTGAGGTCACTGGGCAACATCCCTTAGGATGGTCATATTGTCATGTCTCACATCCACCGTCATTTTCCATGTCTAAATCCACAACCTCTTCTATAATGGTCATATTTCCCTTACCCTTGTTACGTGCATTGTCCACTTCTCTCTTTTTATTTTTTTCATGGTCACTACCTCGCTCCCTAGACTCCTCTACAATTTTAAGAATAGTTTCGAACCTACTATCCAGGGACTCCCACATTTGGTCTACCTTTGTCGATACTTCTATTGTTAACTTTTAGAGCGGCAAAGTTTTCCTATTCACCATCTCTTTGAGTGGTGACTCTTCTTCCTCATAGAATCTCACTCCCCTTTTTTGGAGGGAAGGATCTCAGTTGTACTCTTCCATACTTTCTCTCTTTCGTAGCTCACCTTCTTCTTTAGCTACTTGCTCTAGCAATCTATGAATTTGATGAGACCTAAGCTTCAATAACCTTCCTTGGGCATACATCCCCAAGGTTCTTCTTGTTTCATGCCTAAGTCCATCCACGAGATGACGTAGTTGATCCCGCTACAAATAACCATGGCCAAGGCAACGATGTAATAGTCTGTAATAGTGGCCCATGGTAGCATCCAAGGGTTCATGATTTCCTTACTTCCATCCTTGGATTTGCTTTTGCAGGTTAGACACTCGGGAGTACGTTTGGTACTTATCATTAAATAGTTCTAACATTGTACTCCACCTCCGAATGGATTCCGGTTCTAAGGACCAATACCAGCTTTTAGCTTCTTTCACTAGTTTCCTTGGGAACAAATTCAGTTTCTGTCATTCATTTTCTATGTTCTGCAAGGCACATGCATTGTGGAATGCCTGTAAATGATTTTGAGGATCAGCATTGTATCCCCCTTCAAATCGTGGGATGTTGTTCATGTCTAGCCGCTTGATCCTACTATCCTTTTGGTGCCTTGTTGGAACTCTTACAGCCTTTGTTATATCAAGCATGCTTCTAGTTGTGAGTAGGGGTTCTTTGTGATCATATTGTTCATAGCATCTATGGTGTCTACGCAATTTCCTACTCTCCCTTTTTCTATGCCTTGATTCCTTAGAGTGCCCTTTTTCTCGTTCTTGACTATCTTGTCAGTGTTTTTCACTTTGTTTTCCTTTATCCTCACGATTGGTTTCCCTATGACTGTGTCCCGACACTAAAGGTGACAATGAAGGTGAAGAAGAAGGAGGGCCACCACCATGACGATGTTTTCTACCTTCTTTTTAGTGGTCTCAGCCTTGATCGTGATCACGATCAGAACATCCGTCCTTCTCGTGTATTCGTGTTCCCTCATTGAACACGTCGTGTTTGTGGGTATCAGAACTAGGGTTGTGAACCATGGAGTGGAGGTTCTGATACACCACCTCCTGACCATTGTTAGGAGGGGGAACATTGTTTGGTGGGGAACCTATTGAACTAGGTTCACCACCCTCAATTTCACTCAAGACGTGTGGGCCATTATGGGGCTATTTACCCTTCAAGGATGTATGGTATCTCTCCTGTCGCAAGTTTCTTTGACGTTACACCTCTGTGGGATGATAGTCCCTTGTGTCATGATCACATGCAATGTATTATGTGTATAAAAGTGGCATGCCTATTCATGTGAAAGCACGAAGGAGCATGTTGAGGGACTAATATGTCTGGAGGTAACACTATGTTACCCTCCAAGTCTCTCCAATTCAGTTGTTCATCTTGGTGGAGAATAAAGGTGAAATTAGGTACATACTCATCATGATGAGTATATACCACATGAAACTAGTGAGGAACTGGCAGATATTAGTTACGTGTATTATGCTGCCAACTGCCTCTTGTGTTAATCCTAGGCGGTGAGGTGCTCTTATGCAAAGAAGAAGACATTTTTGTCTTGTTCAGTGTGCGATGTACCATTGTCTTATCTTTCTTTGATTAACCCTAAGGGTTCGTTCTAGCATTCCAATGATATGAATGATTTCCTATGTTCTACATAGCACACAAACAACTAAGTCCCCAGCAACGACACCAATGATGATTGGCAAGGTACCCCTAGACTCAACCATATGAATACGAGCATTTCACACGCAATCTGGTTGAACTCCAAGGACTAAGTGCTTATGCGCCTTAATGGAGCACTCGGGGTTAATCAATCGTTGTCTTCCCAAACTTACTTGTATTATCACGATTGTATGGTTAATTAAGTTTGAGGTATATGATTTTTATATATTTTATATTTTTTTATGTCTTATGCTAATAAAGAAAAGGAGGAGAGAACTAAGTGGCTAATTTATCTTAACTATTAATTAACTAGTTCTAATTGTTCCTAACACCAGTATCCGTTCCCACTTGCCGTCCACATCCTGAACAAGTGCAACGCTGCTGGGATTACCAAACACTAATCGTTACTGGGTTACAAAGCACTGCACGCATGCTCGAAGTGGTCATACTGAGTGCACTAAACTAAGGGGGTCAAGGGTTGAGAGAGAAATTAATTAACTGGGAAAGCATTAAACATTCAACAATAATTAATTACTAATTAGCTTAGTCTGTATGCTGCAAGGTTTATCATAACGTTTGTCTTTATTATCATACACAAATGTGTGCTTAGGTACAAATTGCTCGAATAAAGATCTGTTCACTCTATGACTCCTACTGCAGGCACACAGAAATTATTCTAACTTTGGGCTAATAAAACTGCAAGAGTTTGGCTAAGGGTCTAAGTCTTTTTTCTTGAAACAAAGGGCATCGCCTCTTATTTATAGAAGATGAGGCAAGACACGATATTGCGATATCACAGCTCATTAGTTTCCAAATCAAGAGTCTTAACACTAGGCTTACACCTCATTTATATTTCCATAACACTATTATCAATCCTCGCTAATCATAGGTGGCTCAAGTGCTTAGTTTAGTATCTTGTTAAACAAAAGGTTGCTAGTTCAAGTAACACTTAAGACATTGCTATATTCCTTTAAAATTATAGTATAAGGTTGGTTATATATCTTAGGATATACTTATAGTTAATTTTTAAGGTTCTAACATCCCCAACCAAGCATAGAAATTGACAAGCACTCCAAAAAATATATTTAATAAATATATATTATGATTTCAATGCACACTACAAGATGATGATGGCTTATTTTAGGATTTTTTTTAAAAAATGCATTATAGTTAAAAAGCCTTTTTTATTTTGAATTTATTTTATAGACAAAATACCCTTTTACAAGCATTGACCACTTCAAATTTTATCCCTTGTCCCAACTATTATTAATCATGTAGCCAATGATAGGTAGTTCAAGTGATTAGCTCATTATCTTACTAAGCAAGAGATTGTCAATTCAAGTTATACTTTACACATTGTTATATTTTTCTAATTTCTCTAATGTATCATGTTGGCTATATATCTTAAGATATACCTATAGGCAAACTATATTAGATCCCTTGTTGTTATTAATCATGTTACTTATATGTCTTCAAGCATTATTATATTCTTTCATACGTCTTCTAGAATATTTGAAATTGAAATTAATATTTTTATTACACCTATCTAAAGCCAAAGGACCTATTATACAAATTAACTTATATAAAATACATAAGCATTGAGTGCAATGGAAGTGTATAATATTTACATAACTTAAACACATCTTTTATATAATTTCCGAGAACTAATATTAGTAACTTAAATAGTTGATGCAAACATTGACTAGAGATTTGTCATTTTCTTTTGAAGAAATCTATTGTGCAATATTATAAGAATACATGTTACTTTTCCTCTAGTACTTATAGTAAATATAATAGGCATGTTCTATTTTCATTTTCCTTGTTTCATCTTTTAGTTTCAAATTCAAGATATGTGATGTCATTCTTTCCTTGTGAATTAGTACTCTTATACATACTAGAATTATTACAAAGATTAGTTATCTATCTTTTGGTCCCCACTTATTATAATTTTATTTTTTGGTTATTACTTATTACCCTGTTGATGCTTTAATTACAATTTTCCTATTACTTACTCACATGTGATTTTCAATTATATTATCATTACTATATTTTAAAAGGACATTTTACATAATTTTGTATTTAATTATTCTTTAGAATATAAGAAGAAATCCTTTTATTAATTGTAATGGTTATAAAAGAGAGGAACCATGATTTGAAGTCATGAATAGTAAGGTACTTGTTTCTTAAGTCATAATACCTAGATTCAAGCCTCGACATAGCCACTAAAAAGAGGTTAGATTTTTGTTCATCGACCAACCCCTCTAGGATCTCACCTTAGCAAGTTAAGCATTTAACATCTAGATGATGATCCTTACTGGATATAGAAGATGTTAGTTAAGATTTTTGTTATATAATTATTTTCTTAACCTTAAAATTTTCACATCCTACTAATTTAAGTGATTAGTAGTTGCATACCTTATAGTAAAATTATGACATCCCATTTTCAGATGTCACCGCAAACATCAAATATACAATATATTACACATTATGCATAATAAAATAGCATAAAAAATGTCAACTATGTGTAACATTCAACATTAAACATAAAAAAATAATAGGGAAAATGTAGAAGGAAAGTAAAAAGAATTCTTTATGAATGCAGAATAATGTATCTTGATCATGTTCTAGGTGTTTCTTGGGGTAATCTTCCTTAAGCATCTATTCCTTAGAGGCTATCCAACATTTCCACCATGGTTAAGCCTATCATCAGCCAAAAGGGATGGCCATTCTTCTTCCTATCTCACTTTACCTGGTACTTGTTGCTCACCTTTATTGACTTTATAAATCCATGCTGATATGTCCTCTAATGCCCAGGTATAAATACTTTAGGTCAAACCTCCAAAGGTCACTTTGAAAGACACCCATTCTTACAATGCATCCTTTCAAGTCTTAATTACAACTTTCCATGTCAAGTCTTATTATAATAATCACATCACTTGTTAGGAAAAGACAATCTTTGTTATGCAATGACACAATTCAAGAATGAGGATGTGATAATATACCTTTCTTAGGTTTGGTTCATCCTCAAATGAGTCCACGTTTACTATATTTTGGTTTAAATATTTGATAAATAAATATTTAGTGAATTTTCTAATAAACTTTACAAGCAAGCTACTAAAATTCCAACCAAGTAGGAATACAAAAAATGTTCCATCAATGTACACTCCAACTAGATGGTAGAATAATTATTGTTAATAGAGATGTTGATAAGTTTAGTAGAAAGAGTCTATAACAATAATGTGAAGGGACTTGCTTCATACATGAAGTTGCTTTTGTTAGAGACACCAATGTTAATATGGATAGTTTATTCAATATTAAGATATATGTATCAATAATTAAAGAAATTTAAAATATAGGAAATTATTAAAACTCTTGAAGATGATTTTAGAAAGATTTAGAAAATTTTTTAAAAGGTCTAGAAAATGTGAAGATGATCTAATAAAATATGGATAAGTCATAAAATATCATCAAATAGATTTTGAAGCAACCTCTTGTGTAGACAACCAAATGTATTTATTATGATGATGATTAATGGAATTGCGTTGTCTCATCATTTACCAAGGTTTAAAAAGGGTTTGGGACTCTTTTTCCTTTCATCAAAAGGACTTTTTATGTCTAGTTGATTTTCTCTTAATTATTTATACTTTGTTGTGGTCTTGGTTTTTTCTCATTTTATAATAAGGTGCTTCTTTCTAAAAGACCTTGGTGTGTAGCTACTCAAAAGAGGTTGACCTCTCACTCCTCCACTGACCCTTGCAAGATCCTACCTTGGTGGGATGAGCATTGAGTCTTTGGATAATGGTCTTTTTTATTTATTTATATAACAAATCCTTTAAGTTTATGTAGACATAATAAATTTTTAAAAAAAACCAAACAACTTGTAGGGAGAAATGCTTAAATATGAAGGAGCATTATTATAGAATGACTTCTAAAAAAGTTAAAATTAAATATGCAAGTGAAATTAGAAAAGAATAATGGAAAAATAAGTTAGTTATGTTCTTTTAAAATGGGAATTAATTTAATCTAAATAATTATAGACCAGTTGTAATCAATGATACTTTTGCTAAGCTTTTAAGAACTATCGAAAATCTATGCTTAGAAGATAAGCCAAAGAAAATAAGATATACAAAGGATTTAAATAGCACATTTCTCTCTTAGGCCATATAATCATTTTAAAATATTTGTTTTCCTTAAGTAACAAAGTAATTGTAAAAGCATGGTACTCTTTTCTAGAAAGGTTGCTACTTTACTAGTTTATCTATCTAATTTTTTTGTAGTGAATATAGTTTTTCTCTCTTTCAATTTTATTCATCAACTTTAATTTATTCTCAATTTCTCCCAATCTTAAACCAATACTAAAATTTCTACTCTTTTTATTCATGCAAAAATTTTTGTTTGTTTTGAAAATGAAGATTTACAAGCTAGTGAGCAAAAAATTGTAACATCTACTTCTAGAGATGTTGGCACAACTAAAACACCTAATTTCATTCTCTATTGTGATGTATATGAGTCATTAGTTATTAATCTTGCACAACAATTTAAATTTTGAATTACCTACCTTTTAATTGAAGCTTCACTTCAAAATTAAATGATTTAATGCAAAAGTAGAACATTCAAGTCATTCATGCAATGTACTATTTTCATTTTTTTTCTATTGTTTAAGCTAGGTAATGCTTTGATAATGCAACGTATCCTACAGTCATTTATATGTAAGCATGTACTATTAATCATTCATAAATGAATACAAGATTTTGGTACCCAATCTAAAGAGTATTCTAAAAATCCATGTTCTTTCAAGCTATTCAATCTTCCATAAATAAAGCTAAGTAGCAAATTGTTAGTCTTTTCAATTTCATTAAGCACATGGAATCTATTTCTACACAATTTGGTTTTCAAATTTTTTTTAAATTTTTTATTTTTTAAAATAATTCTTAATTGTAAAAAGGAATTGGTATTGCAAGTAGATAGGAAGACTTATATTCAACTAATTACATATTATAATCTTCCTAATTCTTGTAAGTTTTGTTATCGTGAATGATATTTTTTTTGATGTTTGTTCTTTTATACTCAAGAAAAAAGATGTTAAAGAAAATAAAAAAATATGTTAAAGTTCATTTAACTTTTTTCATCGTGAATGACATTTATTTAATGTCTATTCTCTTCTACTCAAGATTAAGAAAAAGAAAAAATTTGTTGAAATTGATGAAATGCAAAAATATGTTGAAGTTGAGAATAGAAAAAAATAATTTGAAGTTTAAGATATGAAAAATTACTATCAATTATAAGAATGATCACATGACAATAAATAAATTAGAGAAAACAAAAGCTTATGTGATTATTTTTATCTTATATTACATGAAGTATTTATCAATCTAGACAGATAGCTCCTAACATAAATTTTTCCTCATCTAAAAACAATACTGTTAATTTAAAGATTAAAAGTTATATTAACAAGTGGACTATAGCTAATGGCAAAGATTCTTGATGTAAGGATAATTGATGAGTGGCGAGATACCCCTACAGTCAACCATATGAATATGAGCATTTTCACGCACAATCCGATCAAGCTCCGCAGACGAACTAGTTGTGGCACCTAGATCGTTAACCTTATGTCGCAGTTCGCTGTCTTTCCACCTGGACTAGTATTATATTTTTCACGTACGGTTTAGTCTAGAGTGAGGTGTATGATGTGTTCCTAATTCTAACGCTACTCCTAAAGGCAATGGAAAGTAATATTAACTAAGCTAAGCTAGGGGGAAAGGGTAAGAGAGTATAAACTAGCCTAAGTGCGATGAGCAGCCGTTCCTTGATTATCCGTACACATCTTGGACTTTGTGCACAACTACCACTGGGATTACCAAGCGCAGATCCTAGGTATGCCACTGGGATACCAAGTGTCACACTTAAATGCTCGTAATCAAGTTGTACTCATTCCGCGTTACTAGGAGTTTAAGGATGAGAGAAACTAATTAGGAAAGTAGTAAATAACAAATAAATAAACAAAGTGAATGCTGCAATGATGAAGTAATCTCGATATTTATTGCCGGTCATGTGCGTGTCCAAGTACGTCATACTCGAATAAAGAGTGTCGTACAATTACGTTCACCACACTGTGGGCAGACACGGGAAAAATAATCTAACTTTGGAGGAATCAAACTGCCAGAGTTTCACTACAATCTAACTCCTAATGATGAACAAGGGATAGCTACTTCTTATTTATAGACATTGCGGTGGACTGTGATATCGCGTACGCGATATCATATGGGATGCAATATCATTGCAAACACGATATCGCGTCCCATCATACCCCCACGACTGAATAAAAACTCATCCTCGAGTTACAGTGATTACATAGTGGATAGGTATGTGATTATTAGATAGGAAAAAAATGAACTAATGCTGCAGTGTGGGAAGACACAACACAGAAAAAATGCTACAACTACAAAAATTTGGAACTCATGTACTTCCTGGTGGCGGTGGCTCCTCCATGGGTGCTTTCCCTTTGTCATGTGCTCCAAGCTTTGAAGCTTGATGGCGTTGAAGTATGGCTTGGAGCTTCTCCTCTTCGATTTGAGGGTCTTGTGCCATCCATGCTAGTGTTCCAATGTTTGATGGAGTCGGCACTTCCCATGGACAAGGTAGTTGCGGGAACATCTGGTTGGCTTTAACATACCACATCGCGAACACCCGTCATTCCTCCTCATAGGCTCTAGCTTTGTCTTTGTATTTATGAAGATCTGTTAGCCATTGAGCCAAGTCGATTGCAACATCTTTTTGTCCTTGGTAGCTAGCTTTTACCACCTCAAGTTCAGAATTTGCAACATCTAGTTTTTCTGCCAACTTCTTGCCTTCTACAAATTCTTCTTCATATTTGATATGGGTAGAAGCTACCTGCTACTCAAGCTCCGTTCTCGGGCACCCTACTATTAACATGGAAAGGTTGGCATATCTGAGGTTGGTCAAATCCATGTACTCTGTCAAGTCCTGAATCTGCAAGTCCCGGTTCTTAACTTCTACTTGGTGGACGAAGGCGTAGGTGTCCAATATGGCCCTCCAATCAGTGTGTTAAGCATTGATAGTGTTGATTTGAGCCTTGGCCATATAAATCTCCTTTTCTAGGATTTGTTTATACGTCCCCACCTAATCGTGGAAGTGCTCCTTCAGCTTCTCATGTCGTTTAGCCTCATTCTACCATGCGCTTATCTCAACTGCTAATTTTTGTCGAATAGCACGTACCTCCTCTATTAAGAGGGTTCGATTCTCTCTGGCTAAACAACTTACATCTCGGTCGACCTGAATGAATTGTTCTCATAACTGTTGAAAATGTTCATCGAGAACATTCTTTTGCTTCTCTACAGAGGTCAACAGAAGGTTATCTACAATCAACTGCTTGTTTTCTTCTTCTAAGGCCTTGAGTGCCTTAAGATGCGCATGAGTTTGCGCTTCTACTGTTGAGGCATCCCAAACAGCCTTCTCCTTTTCTTCTGCCATCCTTTTATTCTCTACAATCAACTTTGTTATTTGCTTGGTTTTTAAATTTTTTAGCTAGTCTACGGGAACAAATTGTAGAGGGTCTCGCTATGCTGCTTGTAAGGCTACGAGCTGCTCTTGTAGTTTCTGCACTTCAGCTTCAGCATGCTCGGCCCTTACTTCGGATATGACCAGATTTCCCTTTGTGGAAATAAGGTCTGATTGAATTACTATGACATCCTAAGGGATGTCAAATAGGGATGTTAAAACTTGCCCTGTTTGTAGCAATCGATCTAGCACATCCTCATGTTCCGCAAGAGTCATTGAGGTTCCGGCAAGAGTTTGAGCATCCTGTGCTCCTGAGAGATCTACCAATGGCACAACAGATATGTTGAAGGATTCTTTGATGTGATCTGCAACCACTTCTGTAGCTCCCGTGGCATTCTAGTGTTGCATGACCACCATAGTAGCCCCTTCACTAGTTTCTAACTGCACCTGGAAAGATGCCGCATTTTCTAAGATCTGTTGTGACCATCTACTTTCCCCTCCTCTTATTTGAATGGATAATTCATCCCTTGTGCGATCTAATGAAACTGTAGGCTGTACAGCATCATCAATGACACAGAAGAGGTTTGCATCATCACGACTTCCCAAACTGACCATCTCAGCGATGGCCCTAAGATGGCTCATTGACAATCTATAGTTTTGCAATGGTGGTGGCTGATCCTGGCCTATGCAAGGCCCTACTTCTTGTTGTTAGCTAGGACCTGTGGCTGGAGGTTAACTGGCCCCTGAAAGTTGAGTTGCAGGTGGTCTAGTCATCTATTCTTCTTCTTCATCTGGTCTTAGCTCTTCGCCAGTGCTCTTTCTTGGAGCTAGCGCATTTAGCAATTCAGCATACGAAGCATTTTGGGCTTTTTAGAGGATGTCATTGGTGTATCCCCGAATACCAACCCATTAGCATAGCTTTCTGATAAGATAGGGAAAAGGCAACACCATCTTCCCTATCTTTCGTTCTTCAAACCGCCTCAGGATCTCCATCAAATAGAGATGGGGTAGGTTAGCGTTAACCTTTCCCATCAACACTACACATCCTCTATCCGCATACATAGATTTTCTTTTCAAACCTTTTGTGGGGAAGAGGTGATATGTCTTGATTTTGAAATAAACTCTTTCTTCCGTCGTTAGCTCACCAAATGCTTTGTCTCTGCCATAAGCCTTTTCTAACCAATCCTTTTGCACATCAAGGTCTGAATAGGTGGATAACCGAGCAACCTTGGGCCTTATATTCGGAAGGTTTAACACTTCTGAAATGGCCTATGCAGAGAAGTCAACTGTCACACCACAAATGTTAATAGTGGTGCCTTTCTCCTTATTGTGCCAAAACTGGTGCATCTCTCCTAGGTACCAAGCACCGCTTTTAGAGAGGATAGGCCATAAGGGAGACCCTTTGAGGTGATTCCTAACAGCCTCAGGAGTGAACTCTACAAAGGATTCGAAGTTCAACTTCACAATCACCGCAACGAATGTGGACTTCTCATGGATAGCCTGAACACATTCCGGGGGCAACATGAGTTGTTGTCCTGGTTCAGGCGCAGAAGCAACTCCTCCTTCTGCCTGCCCGAACCATCCAGTAGGAGGTTCGTCTTGATGGATGTTGAATGAGTGCTTCTCCTATTCTTCATGTTGTCTAATAGGGCCTTATCTTCCACCTCTTCCAAATCGTTTATTTCACCTTGAACAAGACCCTCCTGCTATGCACGTTTCGGGGCCATCTGCAATCACACGGGTCAAGCGTTAGTAAGGTTATTTTTGAAGTTAAGTTATACCTTATTGCTTGCCTTAGTTAAAGATCTTATGTTATAACGTGTGATCGTGCCTGAAAGTTTGTAATAATGAGTCATGTGACTTAAGTGGTTGCCATTTTAGTTTCCCGGTATACCTAGGGGTTATATGATTTTTAGGCACAATTATTCTAAGTGTTAAGTTAAATACCCTAATTGATGTCCTTTGGGCGATGATAAATTTCAAAAATGTTAGGCACTTTTTGGCAAGTGTCTCTCCCCCACGACTAAGCTGAACACTCCGGGTTCAAGTAGGTTCAAACGGAATTAAAATTGGAGCACTAGTGTGCAAGATATGAGTGAAAAAGTAAGGGTCACGTAATCACAAGTCATAGAGAAAAATTTCAACAACTCAAAATGATGCTAAGTGTTATGGTGTGGGTACCTATTTATAGGTAAATAGGATATGATATCACGTACGATACATTGCGTATGCAATATCACATGGGACGCGATATTGCATACGCGATATCTCATCCCTAATGATGTGAGACACCAAGGAAATACTGAATTTTTTAATGATTTTCTTGAAATTAATGATGAATATTGAGGACATTGGCAATGATTAAGATGTTCGAGGATAATTTCATTGATTCAAGAGACACCATTAATGATAATGATGTGAACTTTAGCAATAAGAACTTTGCGGTTAAGAAAAAGGGAATGTAGTGGTACATTGGAATGTTGAAATTATAGAGGGATAATAATAGGGAAAGAAAATTGTGAAAAATTAACTGAGGGTAAGAAATGGTGTGTGTAAGCTATGTCCTAAGTGAAGATTACAAAAGATTACACAAGTGGGTCCTCCCCAAAGCAGGTTCTAGCCTATAATGCCCTTTTGTAACCACACTTAAAGT
Organism: Gnetum montanum; assembly: GCA_015680685.1. Taxonomy (NCBI): domain Eukaryota; kingdom Viridiplantae; phylum Streptophyta; class Gnetopsida; order Gnetales; family Gnetaceae; genus Gnetum; species Gnetum montanum. The sequence continues at coordinate 61,194 of MNCI01038015.1, forward strand.
GTCCGTGGGCAAAAGAAGGGTTAAATGTAATCTACAGTAACTCCATAAAACACACACATGTAAATATCACCGGAATGAGATGAAAATTCTATGTTACACAGGACACGAGCTACAATTATATGAACAATGAGATGAGACGAAGTATAGAAAGGGATCGTAGAGATTGGGACATGAGGTAATTGACTCAGGGCATAATGAATTCTGTGTGTAAATCATGATTAAGGTGTTATTAACCCATCATTCCAAGATCAGGACCAAGTCCACTCCTCTAAACAGTGACATCGCATTGTTTTATCCCATGATGAATAACTATGAGAGTACCATAACAACAAGGTGTACGATCCTTGGCATTTTATGCAAGGGAGGAGTGATTTTTTGTTTTGTGGCATTTTGTTTTTCTTTATCTTTTTTTTTTTTAGAAAAATACTTCATCCAGAGAAGCTGCCAACCTTCAGGCATGGGTGCATGTCTTTCCAGTGGGACCCCCCCTAGAACAGCTTTTGACTTTCGAGTGCCCTTTTGATTACTCTTACTCCCATTTTTTTTTAGATCTACAAGGATCATAGTACAACCACGTTGCATGATTACTCTCATAGATGCCACCAAAGAGAATCTACAAGTCCCCTTGATGTCACACCCTAATCATTCCCTCTTGGTCCATCCTTCTTTATTCTGATTACAATGAACACAAAATTAATTTTAAGTTTTTGAAATATCAAGAATATCACTATACCCTCGAAAAGAACCTCTTATTTGTAGAGTGGATGAGTGGGTGTAATGGGCTCACTATTCCAAATAATTGATCACTCATGACTTAATAACATAGAACACACCTCAACCAAAGATCCACATGAGTGTTTTATTCGTAGATGAGATTACTTACAAAAAAGTGAAAAGACAAAAACACACAAAAAGATAAAAATATAAAACAAAAATTTGAAAAATGAAAAACTGGAAAACAAAAATTGAAAAATCAAAGAAAATGAAAAAATATTTATTAATCGTGGTTGTTATTGAAATGGGGAGTATCCTCCATAACTAATTGGTTGAGGATGGCAAGGATTAATAAATGGAAGCTGAGGATCCTTGCATATTGGAAGTATTGGAACCAATCTATACTTATCCCCTCGGGGTTCACACACTTGATTCTAATGGGCATAGTGGGGCACTTTGTACGATGTAGTTCCCGGATAACGAGTTGACCCACTATGATGTTTGTGACTGTTAGACGGTATGCAAGGATTAGGATGATGCCTCCCATGGTTGTGTTCATTGGGTTGTATGGTTGTTGGAGTGTTAGATGGTGGCCTTGATAAAGTAACATGAGGCGTTGGGTTCGAAGGTAAGGGTGCACCACAGTGTGGGACTTGTGCTGAGTTGGAAGATGCAATGGCCTCTAAATTATGTTGTCCCTTCTTATGACCGTGTTTAAAGAAGGGATGCTTTTAATGTTGAGGAGGTTTCTCATTACTGTTGGTAGTAGTAGCACAAGTGTTGTTCGTGGGTTGTTGCTATGGCACAAATACCTTAAGAATAGTTGGTGGCACTGTAGAAGGAGGGAAAGGATGAGAATGTTGAAAGTTAGGAGGAGTATAAGGTGCACAAGGTGGTGGTTGTGTTGGAGGCATGGGCTAATAGTATTTTGGAGAATAGTATTGTGGTGAGATAAAGTGTGTTGGCCCAAATGGAGAAACATGATGTTGAACAGCATAAGAATTTGGATTCGGATAATATGAAGGGTGCCTCCAGTCTAAGGGTGATCTCACCCACGACTGGGATTGTTGCCACTATGATTGAACATAGTATCTCTATACGAACTCTGGATGTAACATGTTTCTCCAATGCTCATGTAAATGTAACAATATTGGGCATTGGCCCTTGGGGTGATCGTACAAGCATATGTTGCATTCATACGTAGGATTGACAGTTGAGCACTTATTCCCTTCATTCTTTTTTTCCGAATTTCTACTATTTCATCCTACTTCTTGGGTTGTCAAAACTCTATCTCCAATGGTGTTGATAAATTCTCCACACTTTTGATACATCCATTCCAACATCTTATTGATCTTTGCCTCGGCTTCTTCTAACGATTGTTGTATTGGCAAAGATGATGTTTCCACCTTGAGATTTGTTGATCTCTCCTTTTTATGATCATGGACCTTTGTTAAGTTAATATTTTGGTCCCGTTGATTTTTTTCAACACTCTCCCATCTAGCTAATTCTCCTTCTTCTTTTGCTACC
>MNCI01038015.1:63443-74446 GCA_015680685.1 Gnetum montanum
TGCATAATATCTTTCTAAGGCCATGTCCAAGGGTTCATGTTATGCTTGTTTCCATCCTTGGATTTGTTTCCTCAAGGCTGACACTCTTGCGTAGGCTTGATATTTTTCATTAAATACTTCTACCATTGTTGACCAACGTTGTATTGAATTTTGTTTTAACAATCTATACCATACTTTTGCTTGGTCAACGAGTGTCATAGGAAAGAGCTTAAGTTCTTGCCACCCGTTATCAATGTTATTCCATATGCAGGCATCGTAGCAGGCTTGTAAATGTTGATGCAGATCTAAGTCATAGCCTCCTGAAAATGTAGGGAAGTTGTTTAAATCAAGCCTAGGTAGTCGGCTCTCTTTATGATGCTTACATGAGATTCGAACAACCTCTTGTATTTGCGTTAAGCTTGTAGTGGCTAGTGGGGGTTCATCGTCATCAAGTAAGTTATGTCTTCGTGTGTTGGGATGACGTTGTTTTTGTTCATGTTTATAAGAAACCCCTACTTCAGGTTGTATAGTCCAATCTTCATCGTCATATAGTTTGTTGGTTCTCCAATGAACTTCCTCACTAAGTGTGACATTATTGTAATCTTGTAGGAGAGGCATTGTGAAGTTTTGTGTGAATTTATGTGTGACTTTTTATAATTATTTCTTCTTTCTAAGAGATATATCGTTAAGTACTTATACAACGACCTTGTATGATATAACTAATCTAGATAACTAGCGTTGTCCCCAGCAACAGCACCTATGATGAGTGGTGAGATACGCCTACACTCAACCATATGAATACGAGCGTTTTCACACGTGATTCGGTCAAACTCCACAGACGGACTAGTTGTGGCACCTAGATCGTTAACCTTAGGTCGCAGTTCATTGTCACATATGGTTTAGTCTAGAGTGAGATGTATGATGTGTTCCTAATTCTAACACTACTCCTGAAGGCAATGGAAAGTAATATTAACTAAGCTAAGCTAGGAGGAAAGGGTAAGAGAGTATAAACTAGCCTAAGTGTGATGAGCAGCCGTTCCTTGATTATCCGTACACATCTTGGCCTTTGTGCACAACTACCACTGGGATTACTAAGCGCAGATCCTAGGTATGCCACTGGGATACCAAGTAGTCACACTTAAATGCTCGTAATCAAGTCATACTCATTCCACGTTACTAGGAGTTTAAGGGTGAGAGAAACTAATTAGGAAAGTAGTAAATAACAAATGAATAAACAAAGTGAATGCTGTAATGATGAAGTAATCTCGATATGTATTGCCAATCATGTGCGCATCCAAGTACGTCACACTTGAATAAAGAATGTCGTACAATTACATTCACCACACTGTGGGTAGACACGGGAAAAATAATCTAACTCTGGAGGAATCAAACTGCCAAAGTTTCACTACAATCTAACTCCTAATGATGAACAAGGGAGAGCCGCTTCTTATTTATAGACATTGCAGCGGACTGTGATATTGCGTACGCGATATCGCGGGGGATGCGATATCGCAACCCATGCGATATTGTGTCCCATCAATAATGGTAATGGACAATATATGCATAATCAATTTCTATTGAATTTTATTTTATGATTTAACTAAAGTTATTATTTCATCAAAAACTTGTTTTCTATTAGTATCTAAAATTCTTTAGCTATTTAAACTCAAGCTCAAATGTTGAGAATGAAGCAAATGTTGTTAGGGGTGTTAAAACATAAAATAATTAAAACATAGGTAAACCCCAACATATATAGTCCACATGGAACTCTATCAGTTAGCATTGTCTACCAAAATCAAACCCATGACTTAAAGTTTCCAAATCAAGAGTTATCACTAGGCTAATACCTCATTGTTACAAATGTTGTTAAAACTAGGACCATCCTTCCAATAAATAATTAATATTTCTTATTTTATTTTTCAAAGCATTAATTATAAGATTATATACTTGAGTAGACATCCCTAAACTTCGAAATTTTTTTCATGTTGATTTTGGTATTTTCTACTTAGTGTTGAGCATGTGATGTACTCTGACTATTTTGCTTATTATTAAAATTATTTTTAGGATTAACACACTCTTCTCCCCATTTTAAAATGTATTATTAATAAAGGAAAAGGATCCATATAAGAAAATATTTAGTTGCTTTCTAAACTTCTCTAAGACTTGTGATTTGATCAATTGAAATAAGTTATGTAGATGCTTAGATAATTTATAAAGTTTCCATTACACTATGTTGGAACCCAAAATATTTTTTTAACAATATTTACTCCTAAGACATATAATCAAATTAGAACTTTATAATTCAATAATATAAATAAATAAAGAGTAAAATGTTAACTTAGTGGTAAAATTCTTGATTTCAAAGCTCCAAGTTATAAGTTTGATTCTAGTAGGAAATGTTGAGTTACAAAGTTCAATTCTAGTCTCCATTGCAGAATAGACGTCTCCATCCCAAGAGACATCCCATTCTCCAAGGGGATGTCTCTCCAAAATTGAAGCAGATTTCAAGTAGATATCCCAACTTCGAGAGAGATGTCTACATTAGTCGTTGGGTAGCCATTGCAATAATTCCAAAGCGATTTTAGAAACTCTAAAGCTATAAGAAGACATCAAATTCTTGGAAATTATGTAAGAACTGTCAACATCAAAGTAAGCATTTTCTATTCTATGCTACTATACTTTTGTACTTCATTGTCACATCATTTGATTAATTATTTGTAGTACATGTGCTTCAGAGTGCAAGGACTTATAATTTGAGTTACACTCATTCCTTGATTTTCTTTCTCTTTCTTTATTACCCTACAGGTTTGATGTGCTTCTTGCAAGAAGGCATCTATTTTGAGCTTGTCAAGATCCTATGGGATTGAGTGGTTTTGAAATGTCAAAACACTCTAGAGCAGAGCTCAATTTTGTACAAGTTGTGAGATCCTTGAAACCACATTTTGAGCTTGTTGGGACCTAGCGAGGTTGAGATATTTTGTAGTGATGAAACTCTCCATAGCGAAGCTCAAATCTTGTGAAGGTTTTGATGTCTTATAAACCACATTTGGGAAGAAACAAAGTCTAAATGTATGCAAGGAATACCCTTCGAGTGTGGACTACCCAAGTTGGGAAATTGTGCAATTTTTAGTGTGTTTTATATGACAAGGTTGACTTAAAATTGGGGAAATTCTTCAACCCCCTTTCTAAGTTCTCGATCCTCATTTGCAAAGATAAGCATCTAAAAAGAGGGAAGCATGACCATTGAGCAACATGAGGATACATTAGACAAACTATTGTAGATAGGGTAGACCATTGAAAACATATTTGTCAATCCTAAAGATGTCACTGCAATATAATCTAAGCTAATTGCAACCAAGGGGAAGCTAGTACTGTCTAAAGCCTAGCTACATTAAGCTAGGTTGAATATTCAAAAACTATAGGATGAAGGCATCCAACTATGTGCTCATCTAGATAACACACTATGGTTCATCATCCTGGAGCAACTTGACTCAAGATGAAATTAATCAATTAGTGGCTAAGCAACAATATACAGATATGGAGGAAGGAAAGACAACATGGGATGCATTGATAGCCAATGTAAAGTTACATGGCCTAAAAAAGACCATTGACATGTTAGAGGAAGAAAATAGAGACCTATAAACAAAGAACTAGAGATTAGCTCAGGTAGAAAAAGAAAAAGAATAGATGAAAGTAAGCTTGAATCATCTTTAAGAATAACTTATCAAGGAAAATTTAGACATAAAGAGGTTAGCTAAGAAGAATCAAAAAATTTTCATGGCAAAAGTTCAGGTGATTCAGCAACAATCCATGATCAACATTGAGACCTAAAAAATGAAGCTACAAAGAAGAAAGTATTCAAGAAACACTATTGAGATCAAGTTAGCCTATAGAAGAAGATTAACAAGAAGGAGATCTAACAGTCAAGATCCAATTGAACATTACATTGCAACAATCATTTCACATTATCTAGCAAAGCATCCTCAATGGAATCAATGAGGTTAATTAAACCAAAATTAAGATGAAGGATCTACAAATCAAGGAGATGACACACTACATGGAACTAGCTAACCTTCAATATGCCAATATTACCATATTAATAGCTAGCCAACCCAAAACAAAGGTAGGGAAACAAGTCACCATCACATTCACAATCTATAAATGTGAGAGTCAATTCCATGATCAACCCAAGAAAAAGCTACAAGTTATGAATGTGAAGTTGGAAATTTTATAACTAAAATTTACTAAACAACAAGACATTGTTTAAAACCTAGCAAAGAGTATGGAAGATTACCAAAATGCTAAGGACTAATTTAGGGAGTTTTAATTTGAACACATTAATTTTGTTGTCTAGTTTATCTAGGTAAATAAGATGTTTCCTTCCTTGCCATGTCTATGGAAAGACCTAGTTGCACCTAAACTTATGGATCTTACCTAGAAGGTTGGTAATCCCTGGATTGATAATAAGAAGTTTAGGGTCATCCTTGACCGCTTTCACATGCAAAGAGGAGCATCAACAAAATAGTATAGAAGCCATTAAAATAATAGGAGCCATCACTATCGAGAAAAAATGGAGGAGTCCTCCATGAAAATGTTGAAGACCTTGCAAATTTTGTAAACTTTTAATGTTTGTTCAAGATTTTTTATCAATCCTTCATAACTACTCAAATAAAACTTGGTAGTGTGGCACTTAGTCAACTATTGAGTTAGTTTGACATTCTATTAATATCACTCACACCAAATTTGGAACAAACTCTATCTTAATTTTATTTAACTTAAAGATGAGTTTTAATAAATTGTGGGGGTATGATAAACAACAAATAAATGGGTAGTGATATCATAGATGCATCTACGATCTTGTAGCTACAATATTGTAGGCCAACCTATGATGTCGCAATGCATTCAAGTATATTTAACTCAAATACTTCATTCACTTAGTAGATATGAATATTGTATCAGTTTATTTTCTTAATTTTAGCAATAGTTAATAAATGTCCACAATGTGGTTTGAGTCAATTGTATGACATATTTATTCAAGTTGAATATACTTGAATGCATTGCATAAATGACAATAGAGATTGAGATTGATTCTATTTTGTTGCAACACTCTCACTTAGTTCAAATTTGCTTTAATTGCAATTTACTTTTTTATGTCGTTTACTTTTTGATGCACTTAGTTTAATAATTGATTTTCCTCTGCACATTTGCAACTCGACAAAATGAATGCAACCAATTTCAAGCATAAACACAAGTTCACTTAGTAATCTCAATAGTAAATGCTTGAATTTAAAACATGTACGACAAGTTGGGATCGAATACTCATTGCCATTAGGCTATGATAGAGATTACTTTTTAACTAATTAGATCAATTAATTAAATTTTACATTCTCAATTAGTTTAATTACATGGTCAAACAACATCACAATCATATGTTTCAATTTGGCCTGAACCATACACACTAAAGCCACTACTAGTCTAAGTGAGAAGACAACGATTTGTGATTATTGAATAACCTCCTAGACACTAACGTTAACACCATCCATGAATTAGAACATGGTATACTACAACATTTGTAAATTGTATGGTAGAGTGTTGGGCATACTCACCAATTATCAATCATATAAGCTTTTGTTATTGAAAATTATAGAATATTAACTTGTACCTAAAGATGACCAACAACAATTGTTCATGTAAGTCCATTAATATTTATAACTTATAAAATCTTGCTTGCAGTCAATTCTGCTTTCATTTTTCAATTCCAAAAGAATAATCAACAATTAAAAACAATTCTTCAAAAAACAATTTTTTTTCTAAAACATAATGCTTACAATTAGTTCCAAGCTTTGAAAAACATGAATAAATAAATGCTCAACTTCCTTGCACTAGACTCTTTGGTATTTTCTCTTTTTTAACTTTGACTCTTTCAATATTTCAATCATGTTCTTCATCGTTAAGTTGCTTCTTTCTTTGTTATGAAAATTACCTTTTTTTTCTTCCTTCTAAACATGTTGCCAAATATTTTGTACATCCTCCATTACAATACTTTTTAACATATAATTACATGCCCCATGCATTACAGCTTTCATTATAGTACTTTTATCTCCATGTATAGATATCGCTAACATCAACCAAAATATAAAAAAAAAAGGTAAAAACAACTAAATTATAACTAATAATTGATGAAATCAAATTACTAAAGATAAAAAACTTACTAATCATTGGTAAATCTATCTTCTACAATGTACTCTAACAACTTGAAACCAGCTACTATAGGCATATGAACTTAAGTGATTATCAAATCAAATGCAGTTTTTCCCTTCTTTAAAAAATATAAAGCTTCACATCCACTATGACATGTTATTCCTACAAATACTAAAAACTAACAAATCATCAAAACATTGCATTGAACCTCAAAATCATTTCAAAAAAATAAATCAAACATAGATATCAGAGGCCTTTGTAGTTACAAGTTAGTAATAAATTCTCCAAGCCAAGAAGATTAAGTATATCATCATTAACAACAAGTATTGTAGTGTAGTAGAGAACATTACATCTTCTACAACTTGATTTTTGTAATGATGTCATTTCAATATAACTTCTATGTAATATATCAAAATGACTTTACATCTAAATAACTTCTATTCATAACTCAAAAAATTTATGATCACTTCTCATGTATGCATGCTAAATCATTTGATGTTATGTATTACCGAAAAAAAGGTCAACAATAAATCTCATATATAACTTCTACATCCACAACTCTACATAATTATTGCTAAGCAAACAACCCTATGTCTATTATTGCACTTGAAAAAACAAAAATTGCAAAGCCATATCAAGAACTACTAAGATTTTACATAGTTGTAATAAAATCACTAACAATATCACATGATTAGTGAAGGGACATTAAAACCTCAATTTTATGCTTGGGAAGTGGAGGGACATTCTATTATTTGTTAGGTATTTCACTGTGGCCACATGGAGTATGTAATTGTCTGAAACTTCTCCAATAATAAAATGATTGATCAATGCCCTTCATTGCCTAATGGATGGGACAATGTGCCAATGTGTTCCTTGACAATAATGTGTTGGCATTTCAATTACAAAGTTGGAGTTTGGAGTAATACGACTCAAACAAAGTGGAATAATGAGTGTTTAGATTCTTAGAACCCTACCCCCTCCCGCCTCAATTAGGGCTATGTGCATGCAAGAAACAAAGGGAAAGAAGGAGGTAGGTAGTGCTCAAAGATCAAGCAATACTCGACTAGACTAATCTCGATAAATAACTTCAAGTTCTGAGCATCAAATGGATTTGCGCAAAGTGAACCAACTCAAACCAAAAACCAATGTATGTATGTAGAAGCTCACTTTGTCATTTGCAAACAATTCAAAACTATAACCAATGTTTATAACTCTACTTAATTACTAGGCACACAACAAAAACACAAATCGCAAACAATAATTCAGAGCTATAAATGATGCTTACAACAATATTACTTTCTTGATCCAAACAACTTTGACTGTGATTATTCCTACCTACAACGGTGTCCATAATACAGGTAAACTATCTACCTACAACGGTTTCCATAATACAGGTAAACTATCTACAGCTAAACACATCTTTGGTGAGTTAACAAGGCTAGTTTCTCACCAAGACTAGTTTTATGCATTCCTCTAGTATTATTATAAAGAAATAAGCATTTCCGATATTTAGCGTTGTTATTGCTGACACAGAAACTTACGGATCTGGTAAAGGCTGGATCATAGATTCCATAAGGCATAGTAGCCAAAGACCGCAATGCTAAGACCGCAAGTGTGATATGGGGGCCCTGACCCACCATGCCATGGGAAGCTGAGAAAACAGAAATCACAGGGATTTAGCAGCAGTCGACCCAAATCCCATCACTGCATATACCAACAGTGTACAAAGGCAAGCCTCTATCGTTGCCTGACCAAACAATCACAAAGATTTAAGCCCAAACAATGGTGGTAGAACCAAGAGAATTTACCTGCAACTGCAAGCAATGTAAGTAACTTGTAAATTGGTTAAGTTGCATATACCAACAGTGTGTAGAGGCAAGCCTCTATCTTTGCCTGACAAAACAATCACAATGATTTAAACCCAAACAATAGTGGTAGAACCAAGAGAATTTCCCTGCAACTACAAGCAATGTTGGTAACTTGTAAATTGGTTAAGTTAAAAAGCCTAGGGAAGAGCATAATACATTCTGCCAGTCTTCTCTTTTGCAAAGAATTCTCTCAATTTTTTGACCACTTTGACACCAATGAAGCAAACTGCCGGTAGAAGGATAATAGGATGTTCATGAGGTCCTGCTGGACTTTAGTTTTCTGGCCTGCCTTCCAAATATGCTACCGAAAACATTTCCACACAAAAGGGTAAAGAAGATACGAATGCCTCCTGGTATAATAAAGGTTTCACCAGTAGGACAGCCTTTGCCTTCAGAGACACCCAGACAACTTAAGAGCATATTTTGTGTGGGAATGTGGATTTCCTTGGATCCCGGGCGCTGGTGTACTCAAATATTTAATCAGAGCTTTGTTCCTTCAGCAATAATACATTCATACATGAACGAAATATCTTCAAAACGGTCAGATCAAATTATGGGAGGAATTAATCAAATAATGTATAAATTCTTAAAATACTAAAATAAGTGAATGGGGCTAGAATAGGAAGCCTCTGATATAATATTGTCCTTTTAAAAATGTGTCAGGAAAGATTACAGGAAGCAGGTTAGGCATGTGACTGAGGAAATGGGTATCTCTAGATTACACTCAAAACTTGAATACTTGGCTTTGAGGTTGAAGTAACCATCATAGTAATGGTCTTTGAAAAGAAAAGAAACTAGTATTGCTTATTTAATTAAAAAGTCTCGAGATCATTTCATTAAGTTGCACAAAGTTAATGATAATAACCAATATTTATGGGTTAAAGTTAAAGGTATTTAATTTTTGTTATTTTGTTCTAAGGGATTTTTCTATTTGCAAATTTGCTAATCTTTCATGAGAGCATTCTATATTGTAGAATTCTCCAACCTTAGTAAAGTTTTTCTTTGTCAAAATTTTCATCCTCGTGTTGGACAAAATCAAATCCAAAGTCTTATTTCAAATACTCAATTAAAGTTTAGTGAATGGCTCTTTTTAGTTTACAAAACATCATTTGTTGATCATATTACAAATTAGAAGGGTATTTATTTCTTAGAATGGGATCATTACTTTGAATTTTTTAATCTTTAATGACATCAATAAATTTCCTTGCTCCTCTTATTTCACCTAAACTAGACACCAAAGTAACTCTAGCATTGATTGTCTACTCATGATAATATAGATACAGTGAAAACTTTCAAGTGGGAGAAAAACTCTCAAAATCTCCTCATCATTATCTTAAATATACTATTGTTGTTTCAATTCATCATATTCACTATAACAAATGCAAAACCTGTTGTGTCTCATAGAAGACCTTTGACAGGATTTTCAAGCAAGAGTGGCTAATATGTTGGTCACCAATGACAATGAGCTAGATTTGACTAATGCTCTTTTGTCTACAACTACTTGGGTGCAAATTAAAAAGAGGCTTGTTTGCAAAAAAACCTTGGTTTAATACTGATTGTTTGACAGCTTGCAAAAATGTTTTAGTTTCACATTTGGATGTTTCAATGCTAAAGAATTATAGAAAGCCTATTCGTTTTTTTTTTTTAAGGAAGTTCATTAAAGAAAAGCAGGAAAGAATGATCAGTGAGCTCAAATATAATCTAAAAAGCTTTTAGAATTTCTTATGGGAAAAATAGCAAAATGGTTGAGATTTTTCCTTATTTACTATTCACACCTTTCCCAATAACCTTTTCAATCAAGAGACTTCACCTACTATGCAAGATAACTCTAGTATTCTTGAGTTATCTCTTGATGAAATTTCTACAGGAATTCAAAATTTATCTTCTAGGAAAGGTGTTGATATCATGAATTATATGCACAACTTTTTAAATTGAGTGACCTATTAGTGTAGAAAGCAACTTACAACCTTCTTAATAAAAGGCTTCAGCATGGTTTAGATCATCTTCGGTGTTCTAGACAAGTAGTCTTAATTTTCAAAAATAAAGATAAGATCGATCTTAATAATTATTGATTGATTGCAATTAATTTAGTATTCACTAAGTTGTTGGGCACTATTTTGGACAATAATATTAGTTCATGGGTAGAAATGCAAAGTCTTCACAATCAATTACAAGTGAACTTCAAAAGGATTCATTCTACTATAAACCTTTTGATAACTTTGCATTATTGTGTGAAGAAAGAAAAAAAGCCCAACCACAAGACTTTTATATGTTTTATTGACTTTTCTAAGACTTCTGATGTTGTTGCTTGAGATAAACTTTAAAATAGATTAGATAACATTAACATTCCACAAGATCTTTTTTTATGCTACTAACAGAATCCATGAGACAAAACATTACCTACAAGACTAGCTTGGATGTTGGCATTATTGAAAGAGCCCCCATGGATAATTACACTGACAATGGTAGACAACAAGGGTCAAACCAATCTCTGTAGGCTACCACTTTGGTCCAAGGAGGATCATTTGTTCTCGCAAAATAGAACAAAAGGTTATAGGTAATATCACAAGCCCCACGCATTTGGGAAGGTGGTAGGTAGTATGTATCTATCTATAAGATTGTGCAAAATGAGAAAAGCTAATAGAATGAAAACTGATACAATTATCATCCTCTTGGTACCTTTATCCCATTAACATGAGTGATGAGACGCGATTTGCACTAGGCCGTGATATCGCAGCCGACGCGATATCGCGTCTTCTCCTGCGATATCGCGTACCGCCGCCATTTCTATAAATAAGAGGTGGCACTCCCCTTATTTCCCAATCCTGGCTAGTGTAGCGAAGCTCTGGCAGATTGATCACTCCAGAGTTAGAATTTTTCCCCATGTGCCCGCAGTAGGAGTCCTAGAGTGAACGGCTCTTTATTCGAGCAGCTTGTAACCTGAACCCAAGTTGT
>MNCI01038015.1:79447-89986 GCA_015680685.1 Gnetum montanum
GCGATTAGTCATGGGGGTACGGGGCCTGATTTTTCGATGATTTTTTGATTTTTATCCTAAGCCCCAGATTTTTTTGTTTTTTCTCCCTTACCCCTATACCTTCGGTAGTCATCATCTATATTTTCCCAGATCCATATCCGCCATACCACACCTTAGCCAGTGAGCCTAAACCGAAGCAAGGTATGCTTTACTTAATGATTCAATTACCCTTGCTAATATATGATGGTGTTGTGTGTGCAGATGGCAATCATACAACAACGGAATGGATCTGGAGCAGACACTTGGAATGGAGCAGCGCTGAAGCAGCATGCAAGGAGTGGAATTGATAATGCGCTTACAGATGGACAACGAAAGGCGCAATCTCGGCGTTGGCAGCAACAAGACTCTTCTTCTTTCTTCTCTTCTATTCTCTCTCCTCTTTTCTCTCAGCTGCCAACTGTGGCCTGATGTCATTGTAATAAGGTGTTCACCCATGTTGTCATGAACACCAGTTTTTGTCAAGTCTTGTAATAAAGACCGTTCACATGTCATCCCATTAGTTCCATTTTCCCTAATAATCCCATACCTACCTGATATCATTGTAAGGAACTCGAGGACGAGTTTTCATTCAGTCATGGGGGTATGATGAGACGCGGTTTACACTAGGCCGCGATATCACATCCCATGCGATATCGCGGACGCGATATCGCGTCTTCTCCTGCGATATCGCGTACGCGATATCGCGTCCCGCCGCCATTTCTATAAATAAGAGGCGGCACTCCCTTCATTTCCCAATCCTGGCTAGTGTAGCGAAGCTCTGGCAAAATTGATCACTCCAGAGTTAGAATTTTCCCCATGTGCCCGCAGTAGGAGTCCTAGAGTGAACGACTCTTTATTCGAGAAGCTTGTAACTTGAACCCAAGTTGTGTACGGCAATAAAGACGAACTTGTTTGGATAAACCTTGCAGCACGTGGTTTCATTTATTACTTTATTTCCTGCTTTCCTAGTGCGTTCAAGTACGACTTGATTACGAGCGTCTACAGACATGTACGGCTAGTCAAGGAATCGGCTGCTTGACGCAATGCATGAGTACGACTCAATTACGCGCATTGGATGCTTGGTAACCCAGTAGCGTATTCCAGGATTCTGCGCTTGGTAACTCCCAGGTCCGATGTGTACGGCTAGTTGAGGAATCGGCTGCTCATTGCTAGGCTAGATCGTGTGATAAGTACGACTTAGTTACGAGCACCCACGGGTGTGTACGGCTGGCTAAGGAATCGGCTGCTTATCACACGTAGGCTAAATAGGTGTCTCAGTACGACCACTTCGAGCACTTGCGTTACGTGTGGCGATCCCAGTAACGATTAGCGTTTGGTAAGCTGCAGTTGCATAGTTCAGGGTGTGTCCGGTAAGTGGGAACGGATGCTGACGCTAGTTAATTTAGACTTAGATCTTAGTTAGAGTTAGCTTAGTTTCTCAACCCTTTCTCCTGGTAGCATAGAAGATAAGCCGAAAATACCAAAAAAATCACATACCTCAGACTTGCTTAACCATACACCGTGACACTTACAAGCAAGCCTGGGAAGACAATGAACGATTAACCCCAAGTGTTTCTTGTGGCGTTAAGGCATTTAGTCTGCGGAGTTCGACCGGATCGCGCGTGTACGCTCGTTTCGTATGGTTGAGTGTAGGGGTACCTCGCCACTCATCAATGAGCTAACTTATTAAGTGATGAGCGGCGAGGTACCCCTACACTCAACCATACGAATATGAGCGTTTCACGCATGATCTAGTCGAATTCCAAGGACTAAGTGCTTATGTGCCCTTGTGGAACAAGGACGGGTTGGTTGATCGTTGTCTTCCCAAGCTTACCTATATGTCATGATTGTATGGTTAAGTAAGCTTGAGGTATATGATTTTTATAGCTTTTATGTTTTTATGTCCTGCACTTATAGGGAAGGAGAGATTTAACTAAGTGACTAATTTAACTTAACTACTTATTAACTAAGTTCTAACTAATCCTAACACTAGCATCTGTTCCCACTTGCCGTACACATCCTGAACGAGTGCAACACTGCTGGGATTACCAAATGCTAATTGTTACTAGGCTACCAAGGATTACATGCATGCTCGAAGTGGTCGTGCTTGTGTAATTTAACAATTTGTTTAATTGATCAAAATGAATTTTTGTGCTAATAACAGAAATGTAAAGTTCATAAAATAAAATAAAATAAATGCATAAGAAAATAAAATAAAAGAAATGCATAAGAAAACAAATCTCAATTACTGCAAGGATGAATCAAAGAGCTCATCTTTATTGTTGTACACAAGGTGTGCTCAAGTACACAATGCTCAAATAAAGATCCGTCCATACTTAGACCTCCTTCTATGAGCACTTGGAAAATACTCTAACTTTCAAATAGACTACAAGAGTTTCACTACTTGACTCCTAAAAGACTTCTCTCCCAATTATGCACCTAGGAACTGTATTTATGGGCTTGGAAACAATTACTCTAATAATTAGAGTAACCACTCTAATAATTAGAATAATTGCTAAAGTAACCACTCCAATAATTAGAATAACTGTTAAAGTAACCACTAGAGTAACCACTCTAATAATTAGAATAACTGCTAGAGTAACCACTCTAATAATTAGAGTAACTGCTAGAGTAACCGCTCTCATCATACCCCCACGATCGAATGAAAACTCATCCTTGAGTTCCTTACAAAATATTGAGAGGGTATGGGATTATTGACTAATTGACAATTGACAATGGAATGGGATGATAGACTCAATGTGCCCAATGAACGGATCAATAAGCATATTACAACATTAGTGTTCATGATCATTGTGGTGAACACTCGTACATAAATGACATCCAAGCCTTTATTTGGAAACTTGAAGAGAAAAAGAGAGAGAGAGAGAAGATGAAGTGTGTTGTCGCCAATGCCAAGATTGCGCCTTCCCTTGTTTATCCATAACCATGCCACCAAACTTGCTCCTTTCATAAATGCTCCAATTCTAGTCCATCTTGAGTGCTTCCTCTAAGCCTAGTCCATTGTTTGTATGATTGCCATATGCACACATAACATAGTCACAAATGAGCAAGTATAGATAATCCACAATGCAATTGATACCTTGCCTCAATATGAAGCACATTGGCTGAGTTGTGGTTATGGCAGAAATCGGTTCGGAGATTTATCACTAGCAACTACCCAAGGTGTAGGGGTTAGGGCATTATTAAATAGAAAAAATTGAAAAATTTGTGCCAAGGCCCCCATGACTATGAGCAAACCTCTGATAGCTATAAGATGGAAAAACATGATGAACAAGAAAGATGAAAAATATCAATGGGAATGCCAATAAAATGGATGCCATGGATGGGGTTGAAACAAAAAATGATTGATTATAGGAAATGTTTAAGGGAAAGAAGTTAATAATTGCACTAAAAAGAAATGCTACTGGGTCCTCCCCAAAGCAGGCTCATGCCCTTTATGCCCTAACAAACCCACAAACCAAAGAGTCCATAGGCTCTAGGAATGTCATTTGGAAGTAAGATTTAAAAACTTACCCACAAGAACTTACCAAAGAAAAACAATGCATCAACCCAGAAAAAACTAATGATAAAATCGGCAATGAGGTGGAAAATAGGAAGAAATATGGAGAGGAGAGAATGAAATGGAATCCTTCATGGTTGCGTAAAGCCCCTTGTGTATTTCATGGTTAAGATAACTGAGTAGAACTGATCCCAAATCCAGACTCAAACCAACCATATTTAGTGACCTCGCATCAATACACTTGGCCAATCCATCCTCTTGAAGCAACAAGAATGTTTTCACAAAAAGTGACCACCACCCCAAGGAGAGTGAGATGGAGAAGCAGGAAGCGAAAAGGGTCTTAGTTAGAGGGAACATTTAGGCATGGGTAACATATCTTTCCAATTCCATAACTAGTGCTTGTAGCCCATATTGCTTTATTATGTCTAAGGGGTGTGCTTTGAATTCTTACCTTTTTCTCTTTTTTTCTTTCTCTTTTTTTTTGATGTTTATGCATGAGAACCACATCATGCAAAGACTTATTTTTATTCACTCAACTTCCTGATATTTGAACAATGTTAGAATGGCGAAAAACCCAAGAAAAAGCATCCAAGCACCCAAGAGAATGGCTAGCACCAATGCATCAAATCCCTTTGAAGTCACATCCTTTTCATCCTTTGAGTCTTTCTTTGGTTTGAAAAATACCCAGCCACCAATTCATTAACAAGTTTACTTAGAAAAAGGGGACTATACAGTTCCAAGCAAAAGGATACCATAGAGTTGTATGGATGAGTGGACAGCGTGGACTCATTGCCTGTTTTACCAAAAGAACCATACCTTAATATTAGCATCACAATTCAAAGGTAAAAATCAAACATTAGCAATCAATATGATATAATTCAATCCACCATCATGAGCACTTATTAGATGACAAATAAAAGTAAATCAAGCAAACAAAGAAATAGTAAAAATATGAACAATGGTGTAAAACAAAAATAAGAAAAGTTGAAAGAATGTGTAAAAAAAAAATGTGTAAAACAAAATTTTTTTAAAAACTGAGGGCCTAAAATGGTTAGCATAGGTGGCCATCTCCCCCATGACTAAGTTGGAAGGAGGAGATCCAAAATAGTGAGCAGGGTTGTCCATCAAGAGAGGTAGCATGTGTACTGGCTATCCTAAGCTCCTGGAAAGGTTTGGTTTGTTGCATGTTGACCAAAAGCTTCTTATCTGAGCTCTCAGGTTTTTATATTGTCATGGACCCTGAAGGAAATTTTGCATAAATAATATAAGGTGCTTTCCATAGTGTTTGAAATTTAGTACGTTGTGGCACATGTGTGGGATTCCAGTAGAGAACCTTATCTCCTGGATGATATTTAGCTCTCCTAATTCTTAGGTCGTGACATTATTTATTAAAAGCCTTGTGCAATTTGTTAGATGACAAGGCAGCTAATCGATTTTCATCTAGCAAGTTAAGGGTTACTAACTATTGTTTCTATGCTAAATCAAGGTCAAGGTTGAGGTCACATGTCGTGGATAGTGTACGAAGCTCAGCTTGAATGGGAAGGGTTGGTAATTTTCCATACACTAACTTATAGGGAGAGTAGCCTATAGGAAGTTTACATGTGGAGCAGTATGCCCAAAGAGCATCGTTTAGTTTAGTGCTCTAGTCTTGCCTAAACTTACTAATGGTTCTCGTCAATATTTTTGTAATCTCTCTGTTGGTGACTTCTACTTGACTGTTCACTTGGGGGTGGTATGGTGTAGTCAATTTATGCTCAACCCCTAAGCATTGCATTAATTTCCAAAAATTTGCACCTGTGAAGTGTGTACCATTGTCTAAAATAAGTGCACATGGCACACCAAACCTTTTTATGATTTGTTGCTGAACAAATCGTGCAGCTGTAGATGATGTACAATCTTTAATAGCTACTACTTTGGCCCATTTTGTTAGGTAATCAATGACAACAATAATATAAGCTTTTCCATTGGACATTGGTGTAATTAGCCCCATAAAATCAATTCCCCAAATGTTGAAGGGTTCTAACAATTGAATCCATTTTTGCAGATCCTCCATTCTAGTAGTCATTCCCCCATCACGTTGACAATGCTCACAAGATTGGACAAAACAATGGGCATCCCAAAAAAGTGTAGGCTAATAATATCCTACAACCAGGATCTTAATGGTCATTTATCTCCTAGCGTAATGACCCCCACAAGGACCCTCATGAGCATCTTGGAGAACTTGTAGTTGATCTATATCGGGAACACACCATCGAATCAAGCCATTGGGACATACTTTGTAAAGTTGCCCATTGATCTCCATAAAGTACTTGGCTCAGTGAAGAAATTGTTGTTCTTCTTAAGGTTTAACTCTTGTGGTGTTTGTTGGGTGAGGAGATAGGTAAGAATGCTACTATACCAGTTTGTCTTCATGGGTGATTGATTATTCACTACACTAGGAAAGAGGAATTCATTAGGAAAATGATCAAAAATTGGATACTCATCCTCTTTGTTGTCTCATCGCAACTGAGATAAATGATCAACTACATTTTCAATGCCCTTATGATCAATCATCGTTAAATCGAACTCTTGTAAGATTACAAGCCATCGTATGATACAAGGGCTTACCATTGGCTTATTCATAAGGAACCAAATTGCACTATGATCTGTGTGTATATATACTTTATATCTCAATACATAGTGTCTAAACTTTTCTAGTGCAAACACTACAGCTATTAATTCTTTCTCTGTGGTAGTGTAGTTAAGTTGTGCACTAGTGATACTTCTACTTGCACAGTGGATGTAATAAGGATTCTTCTAGTCATCTAACTATGTAAGTATGGCTCCTAAAGCATAGTTGGACATGTCAGTCATGATATGGAATGGTTTGAACTAGTCAAGAGCTTGTAGAATGGGTGTTTCTACTAGCTTTTATTTCAAAGTTTGGAAAGCTAATTTGCATTCCCTAGTCCACTTGAAAGGTACATCCTTTTTCGTTAATTCCACCAATGGTTTGACAACCTTTGAAAAGTTCTCAATAAATCTCCTATAGTAGCCAGTATGTCCAAGGAATGATCGAATATCTTTGACAATTTCCAGTTCACAGGTAATTCCTTGGATAATTTTGATTTTCTCGAGGTCTACCTCTATCCCTATGTGTGAGATTTTTTGTCCTAGTACTATGCCTTGTTGGATCATTAAATGGCTTTTTTGCCAATTGAGCCTCAAATTGGTTTCGACACATCTTTTTAACACTTGCTCCAACCGGTCCAAGGCTTGATCAAAGTTTGCTCCATAGGTGGAGAAGTCATCCATAAAGACCTCCATGTCATTCCCTATCTGTTGTTGGAATATGCTTAGAACTAGTCATTAAAATGTTGCAGGGGCATTGCACAAGCCAAACATCATCTATTTATATGTGAACGTTCCCCAAGGACTAGTGAACATAGTCTTGGCTTGGTCTTTCAGGGCTATTTGTATTTGGTTATATCCACTATATCCATCCAAAAAACTATAATAGCGATGCCCTACAATGGTGTCTAAGACTTGGTCAACAAATGGTAATGGAAAGTGATCTTTGAATGTTGCCATATTTAGTAGCCTGAAATCTATGCACACCCTCCATTTGCCTCCCTTTTTAGGTACAATAACTATGGGGCTAACCCATTCTCTATCAGCAATGGGGTATATGAACCTAGCCTTGAGAAGCTATTCAATTTCTTCCTTAACTACTTGCTTTAGCTTAGTGTTCAATCACCTCTGTTGTTGTCTTCAAGGCCTCATGGAGGGGTTAGTGTAAATTCTATGTTGGCATATCCTAGGATATATTCCAATTAATTCAGGATATGATCAAGTGAAGGCTTTCGACCATTTATTTATTACCTTCAGTAGTTCTTCTTTCTGTTGAGGAGCAAGCTTAACATTGATAATTATTAGTTTTCAATTTTTAAGGAACGTGTATTCCATACCAGTGGGCAATTGTTTCAACTCAAGGGGCTCTTACTTAAATTTCTTATGGATTTCCAACTTCCCCCAATTGATATTTTCAAGGTTAACACTTGGAAGTTGATGGTGGACTTGCTCTAATGTGTCTATGCTATCAATGTAAGCACAAGTCAAACCCTCAGTTGGTTCCATGCATATGAATGAACTACTTTCTTGATTAGCTGTCAGCCACTGGGTGTCTTCCTATCGTGTGGCTACTGCATACAAGCATCTTTGTATGTTAATCACTTGTGCACACTAATTACATGTAGACAATGCTAAACTTTGCACAAACCATGACCTCTGCATGCAATTACACCCTGTGTCACTGTATGCGATGCATGAAACTTTCTCTCCAAATGTATTTTCCTTTGATATTTCTAGGGAAATATTGCAGATTCCTAGGCATGTGTCAATGGTGCTTAGCCATGCGCTTCCCATTATGATTGGGAAGTCCCCCTTACCGTTGTTTACCTGAATTACTGGGAAGTCAGTTGGGTACGATCACCGATAAATAGTGGTAACAATGTCTTTCACTAGTCCCAATGGGACAGTCATGGATTGGTCAACCAACTCTAGATGAATGTTGCTATTTTTCAATGGAGGAAAATTCCAAGCCTTATACATTTCTTGAGAAATCAAGTTGACACCGGAACCTAAATCCAAAAGAGCCTTACACAGTTCATTTCCAACAATTTGTAAATATATCATAGGACTTCTAGGATCAGAAAATTCTCTGGGAAGGTGTTCCAGCTTTGATCCAATCGATGATGACATGTGTTAGCATGATCGTATGCATTGAGTGTGATGATTGGATTGAAAGGGGATCTGAAGTTTTGATTGATACTAAGGCATCTAAGGAATCAACCGCTTGTGATTGCAAGGGCTTGGTTGGACTATTGGTTCTAAAGAAAGGTATTTTCTTCATGTGGTTGTTGGAACCAATATTAGGTTGAGAATTAACAACCCTTGTGGTGTTACGTTGTTGTGGTTGGGTAGGGATTTCACCTTGCATCATGAGAGTAGGTGGTAGTGGAGCTATTAGTGGAAGAGATGTGGTCAGATGAGAAGGATGATATGTTTGTAGAATATCATCTCTAGAAGAGGGAGTTCCATAATACCTGTGGGCTTGGTAGTGAGGTTTAGGAGTGACGTGACCAATAGAGTCACGTGGAGAGATTCACTATTGCATGTAATATCCATACGAGTTAGGTTGCCGGTAAGGATACTGTGCATGGCATTCCCCATGATTGTGGGTGCTACCACTATTGATATTGCTCAATCGGTTGTGATGGAGTTCCACTGGGATAATATGTTAAAGGTTGGTGAAATTACCTTGGGTTACCTTGAGGATAAGGTAACCCTCGAGGTGTTTGCCTTTTGTTTAATCATGGGTTGAGTGCATACATCCCAGACTCCTGTAGATGTGAGATTACAGGGCAACATCCCTTAGGATGGTCATATTGACATATCTCACATCCACTATCATTGTCTATTTTTGAATCCACAACCTCTTCAATGATGAAAACTTTTCCCTTACCCTTGCTACATGCATGTTCAGCCTCTTTCTTTTTTATTTTCTCACTACCTTGCTCTCTAGACTCCTCTACTATTTTAATAATAGTTTGAAATTTATTGTTTAGGGAATCCCATATTTGGTCTACCTTTGCCAAAACTTCTGATGTCATCTTTTAGATAGGCAAAGTTTTCCTATTCACCATCTCTTTGAGTGGTGACTATTCTTCATCCTCACAAAATCTTACTTCCCCCTTCTGAAGGGAAGGATCTCAATTATACTCTTCCACACTTTCTCTCTTCTGTAGCTCACCTTCTTCCTTAGCAACTTGCTCCAATAGTCTTTGAATTTAATGGGACCTAAGCTCGAATAGTCTTCCTTGGGCATAAGTCCCAAGGGTTCTTCTCGTTTCATGCCTAAGCCCATTCACGAGATGGCATAGTTGATCTCTTTGCGAATAATGATGGCCAAGACAATGATGTAACAATACATAGTATCGACCCATGGTACCATCCAAGGGTTCATGTCCTCCTCGTTTCTAGCCTTGGATTAGCTTTTGCAAGTTAGACACTCGGGAGTACATTTGGTACTTATCATTAAATAGTTCTAACATAGTACTCCACCTACGAATGGATTCCAGTTCTAAAGATCAGTACCAACTTTCCACTTCTTTAATTAATGTTCATAGGAATAAATTAAGTTTTTTCCATTCGTTCTCTATGTTTTGTAAGGCACACACATCATGGAATGCTTGTAAATGATTCTGAGGATCAACATTATATCCCCATTCAAATAGTGGGATGTTGTTCATATCTAATCTCTTGATCCTACTATCTTTTTGATGCCTTGTTGGAATTCTAACAGCCTCAATTATGTCCAACATCCTTCGAGTAGTGAGGAGGAGTTCATTGTGATCGTCTCGTCCATGGCATCTATGATGCCTATGTTGTTCCCTACTCTCCCTTCTTCTATGGCGTGACTCTCTAGAGTGCCCTCATCCCCTTTCCTGGCTGTTTTGTCTATGACTTCCACTTTGCCTACCTTTATCCCCATGGTCTTTTTCTTTAAGACGACGTCCAGATATTGAAGGAGATGATGAAGGTGAAGAAGAAGGAGAATCATCACCATGATAGTGTCTACTACCTTCTCTTCTGCGGTCTCAACCCCAATCGCGATTACAATTAGAATGTCCACCTTTATCATGAGTTCGTGTCCCTTTTTCAGACCCTTTGTGCCCATGGGTATCAGAACCTCGGTTATGAATAGTGGAATGAAGGTTGATGAGTGGCGAGGTACCCCTACACTCAACCATACGAAACAAGCGTGCACGCACGATCTAGTCGAACTCCGCAGACTAAATGCCTTAACACCACAAGAAACACTTGGGGTTAATCGTTCGTTGTCTTCCCAGGCTTGCTTGTAAGTGTCACGGTGTATGGTTAAGCAAGTCTGAGGTATGTGATTTTTTTGGTATTTTTTGGTTTATCTTCTATGCTATCAGGGGAAAGGGTTGAGAAACTAA
>MNCI01038015.1:93393-115671 GCA_015680685.1 Gnetum montanum
GTATGTGTTAACATAACCGTATGCGTTACACTCCCTTGGACTGCAGGGTGCTCCGAAGCATTAGTAGTTAGAGGCCTATACATGGCCTCAACCGCTTTTTGTTGCGAGAGCTTGTCTAGGCTCTTAGTTCTGAGAAAGGGTCTCTTCTTTTTACAGTTGTCGCCAGAACTAGTACCTGGTTGGATATTTACAGCTCTCGCAGTGTGACGTTACTACGGTTGAGGAGGAAGTTCCCCTTGCATTGTTGGAGCAGGAGGTGTTATGGGAACTACTTGAGGAAGAGGTGCGGGTGGAGTTAGAGGATGGATGGAATGTGGGATGTCTCTCGGAGGAAAAGGAGTCCTTCTGAAGTACTCCCGAGCGTGGTAGTGACGTTGGAAGGTAGTGTGACTTATAGAGTCACCTGGAGAAACCGGCTGCTGCACATAATAACCGTAAGGATCAGGCTGACGGTAAGGGTACTAATGTGTTGGCGGTGGCATCCCCCATGACTGTGGGTATTGCCACTGCTGGTGTTGTTCAATGGGCTGCGGAGGCATTCCACTTGGATAATACATCAAGGGTTGGTGGAACTGCCTTGGGTTACCTTGTGGATAAGGTAACCTTCGGGGTGTTTGCCGTTGATTAAGTCTTGGATTTAATGCATACACCCCAGACTCCTGCAGATGTGAGATAATTGGACAACATCCCTTAGGATGGTCATAGTAACAGACCTCACATCCACCATCATTGTCTGAATCAGAATTTTCAGCCTCATCGGAGTTAAAGATCTTTCCCTTACCCTTGTTATGTGCAGGGTTAAAGTTTCTCCGCTTGACTTTTCCTTTGTCACTACTTTGCTCATCCTTAGACTCCTCTACGATTTTCAGGACTGTTTCTATTCGTGAGTCTAAGGAATCCCACATTTGGTCTACCTTAGCCGATACCTCCGTTGTTAACTTTTGGATCGGCACGGTTTTCCTGTTCACCAACTCTTCGAGTGGTGACTCATCCTCCTCATCACAGAATTTCACTCCCTTCTTGCGAAGGGAGGGATCGCGGTTGTATTCCTCCGCACTTTCTCTTTTACGTAGCTCACCCTCTTCTTGCGCTACTTGTTCCAACAAAACTTCAACTTCATGGGCTCTTAATTGGGAGAGTCTCCCTTGGGCGTAAGTCCCAAGAGTTCTTCTCGTTTCATTTCGTAGCCCATCCACGAGGTGGCGAAGTTGATCCCGTTTAGCGTACCCATGGCCCGGGCAACGATGTAGCAGTGTGTAGTAACGGGCCATGGCAGCATCCAAGGATTCATAAGCTCCTTGTTTCCAGCCTTGGATCTGCTTACGCAAGTTAGACACTCTGGAGTACGTTTGATATTTGTTGTTGAACAATTCAAGCATCGTACTCCACCTCCTGATGGTTTCCGGTTCTAAGGACCGGTACCAGCTTTCTGCTTCTTTAGTGAGTGTCCTTGGGAACAACTTGAGTTTCTGCCACTCATTGTCTATGTTCTGCAAGGCACAGGCATCGTGGAATGCCTGTAAATGATGTTGAGGATCAGCGTTGTATCCCCCTTCAAAACGTGGGATATTATTTATGTCCAAACGCTTGATCCTACTGTCTTTTAAATGCCTTGTGGGAATCCTAACTGCCTCTCTAATATCAAGCATACTTCGGGTTGCGAATAGGGGTTCGTCATGATCATCTCTTTCATGACGTCTGTGATGTCTACGTGGTGGTTCCCTATTCTCCCTACGTCCTTGCCCTTGTCCTAACTCCTCTCGACCTTCCTGTCGAGGCATTTCATCTCTTTTACCTTTACTCTCCGCGTTATGCTCATGGTGGCTGCGCCCAGATGTGGAAGGAGAGGGTGAATGATGTGATGAAGGGGAAGAAGAAGGGGATCCATCACCATGGTGATGTTTCTTGCCTTCTCTTCGGCTGCTTCGGCCCCGATCGTTGTGACGATCAACGAGTCCGTCATTAGTGTGAGTAGTTGTTCCTGCCGTGAACAGCTGGTGCTCACGGGGATCAGAGCCTGGAATATGTATCGTTGATCTAAGGCCCTGATGCCTAACCTCTTCACTAGAGTGAGGAGGAGGAACATCATTTTCTAAGAAACCCATCGTGAGGGGTTCCTCTTCTCCTATTTCACTAATGACGTGGGGAACCTTGCCCTTCAATAGTGAATGTTGGCTCTCCTGCCTTGCATCCCGAATACGTTGGGCATTTGTGGGATGATAATCCCTTGTGTCATGGTCATCCAAAACGTATTCTGCGAACAGCTCATGCATGCCAATCTGTACCAAGGCACGGAAAAGCATGTTGGGAGCAGAGCGATCTGGGGGTAACACGATGTTACCTTGCATGTCTCTCCACCGCAGTTGCTCATCTTGATGGAAAACAAAGGTAAAATCCGGCACATACTCATCGGGATGAGTATATGTGACTTTGGATTGTTGAGGACATGGTTGATTTCGGTTATGCGTATGATCCTGACTTTCTCCTGTATTGTCCTTAGGTGAGTTGATTGCATGAGAAGAAGCCATTTCTAATGGTGTGCTAATTTTCACCGTTATTTATGTTCTGAATTAACTGATTAACCCTAAGGTTCGTTTTAGGCTCACAACGATGTGAGTGATATCCCTTATGTTCAATTGGCGTAAAAACACTTAGTCCCCGGCAACGGCGCCAATGATGAGTGGCGAGGTACCCCTACACTCAACCATACGAATACGAGCGTGCACGCGCGATCCGGTCGAACTCCGCAGACTAAATGCCTTAACACCACAAGAAACACTTGGGGTTAATCGTTCGTTGTCTTCCCAGGCTTGCTTGTAAGTGTCACGGTGTATGGTTAAGCAAGTCTGAGGTATGTGATTTTTTTGGTATTTTTCGGTTTATCTTCTATGCTATCAGAGGAAAGGGTTGAGAAACTAAGCTAACTCTAACTAATGTCCTAAGTCTAAATTAACTAGCGTCAGCATCCGTTCCCACTTACCGGACACACCCTGAACTATGCAACTGTGGCTTACCAAACGCTAATCGTTACTGGGATCACCACACGTAACGCAAGTGCTCGAAGTGGTCGTACTGAGGCACCTATTTAGCTTAAGTGTGATAAGCAGCCGATTCCTTAGCTAGCCGTACACACCCGTGGGTGCTCGTAACTAAGTCGTACTTATCACACGTTCTAGCCTAGCAATGAGTAGCCGATTCCTTGACTAGCCGTACACATTGGACTACCACTGGGATTACCAAGCGCAGAATCCTGGAATACGCTACTGGGTTACCAAGCAGCCAATGCTCGTAATCAAGTCGTACTCATGCGTTGCGACAAGCAGCCGATTCCTTGACTAGCCGTACACGTCCGTAGACGCTCGTAATCAAGTCGTACTTGTGCGCACTAGGAAAGCAGTAAATAAACAACAATAAAACCATGTACTGCAAGGTTTATCCAATCAAGTTCGTCTTTATTGCCGTACACAACTTGGGTTCAGGTTACAAGCTGCTCGAATAAAGAGCCGTTCACTCTAGGACTCCTACTGCGGGCACATGGGAAAAATTCCAACTCTGGAGTGATCAATCTACCAGAGCTTCGCTACTTCTAGCTAGGATTGGGAAATGAAGGGAGTGCCGCCTCTTATTTATAGATATGGCAGCGGACCGCGATATCGTATACGCGATATCGCATGGGATGCAATATCGCGGCCCAGTGCATGTCACATCTCATCAAAGGTCCTGATACACAACCCCTTGGCCAAAGTCAAGGGAAGGAACATTGTTGTGTGGACGACTGCTTGAGGTAAGTTCACCATCCTCATTTTCGCTTAAGACATGTGGGGCATCCTGGGATCACTTACCCTTCAAAGAATTATGATGTCTCTCCTATTACAAGTTCCTTTGATGTTGTGCCTCTATGGGATGGTATTCTCTCAAGTCATGATCTTGCACAACATATTCTACATATAAGTGCAACATGCCAATTCGTGTGAGAGCACGAAGAAGCATGCTTAGGACTGAACGATCGGGAGGTAACACTACATTACCTTCTAAGTCTCACCAACACAGTTGTTCATCTTGATGGAGGATAAAGGTGAAGTCTAGTATATACTCATTGAGATGAATATATACCACTTGAACTTGTTGAGGGACTGGTGGATCAACATCATGTGTATTACGCCACCAACTATTTCCTGTTTCAGACCTAGGAAGTGAGGCACTTTCGTACGAAGAAGGAGACATACTTGTCTGTTCAGTGTGTAATGTATTCTTATTTATTATTTTCTCAACCAACCGTAAGGGTTCATTCCAACGATGTGAATGATTTCCTATGTTCTAGTTAGCGCACAAACAACTAAGTTCTCAGCAACGGTGCCAATGATGAATAGCGAGGTACCCCTACGCTTAAACATACAAATACGAGGATTTCACAGACGATCCAGTTGAATTCCAATGACTAAGTGCTTATATGCCCTTGTGGAATAAGGATGGGTTGGTTGATCGTTGTCTTCCCAAGCTTACTTGTATGTCATAATTGTATGGTTAAGTAAGCTTGAGGCATATGATTTTTATAGCTTTTATGTTTTTATGTCGTGTGCTAGTAGGGAAGGAGAGAGGTAACTAAGTGACTAATTTAACTTAACTACTCATTAACTAAGTTCTAACTAATCCTAACATCAACATCTGTTCCCACTTGTCGTACACATCCTGAACCAATGCAACACTACTAGGATTACCAAACGCTAATCGTTACTGGGCTAACAAGCATTACACGCATGATTAAAGTGGTCGTGCTTGTGTAATTTAACGATTTTCTTGATTGATCAAAATGAATTTCTATGCTAATAACAGAAATGTAAAGTGCATAAAATAAAATAAATGCATAAGAAAATAAAATAAAAGAAATACGTAAGAAAATAAATCTCAAGTGCTGCAAGAATGAATCAAAGAGCATGTCTTTATTGCCATACACAAGTTGTGCTCTGGTACACAATGCTCGAATAAAGATCCGTCCACACTTCGACCTCCTATTGTGAGCACTTGGAAAATACTCTAACTTTCAAACAAACTACAAGAGTTTCACTACTTGACTCCTAAAAGACTTCTCTCCCAATTGTGCGCCTGGGCACTATATTTATAGGCTTGGGAGCAACTACTCTAATAATTAGAGTAACCACTCTAATAATTAGAATAACTACTAAAGTAACCGCTAGAGTAACCACTCTAATAATTAGAATAACTACTAGAGTAACCACTCTAATAATTAGAGTAACTGCTAGTGTAACCGCTCTCATCATTCAGGTAGGCAAAGGATTTGATAATGATTTCCTATAGTCAACTATCTACCTAACACCATACTCCCTAAACATATTTTTACCATGCCATGAGGTGGCACATGTCTCAACATGCCCCTTGGCATCAAACCTATGACTTGTAGATGACAAACTACATGCTTTAGCCAATTAAGCTATGTCTCATTTCCAATGTGATGAGATGCGATTCGCATGAGCCACGCGTACGCAATATCGCATCGTACCTTGCAATATCGTGTACATGATATCACGGTCCATCATCATATATATAAATAAGAGGTGGCTCTCCCTTGTTTCCCCATCCTAGGCTAGAAGTAGGGAAACTCTGGCAGTTTGATCACTCCAGAGATAGAATATTTTCCATGTGCCGCAGTAGGAGTCCTAAAGTGAACGGATCTTTATTCGAGCAACATTGTACCTGAACACAAGTTGTGTATGGCAATAAAGACGAGCTTCTTCGATAAACCTTATAGGACATGGAATAGGATTTTATTTAATGTTATTTATTGCTTTCCTAGTAATGTGGTATGAGTACAACTTGATTACGAGCATCTAAGGATGTGTACGGATAGTCAAGGAACAGATGCTCATGAGTACGACTTGATTACGAGCATTTAAGGATTTGTATAGATAATCAAGGAACGGATGCTCATGAGTACAACTTGATTAAGAGCATCTAAGGATGTGTACGGATAGTCAAGGAATCGGCTGCTCATCACAACGCGGAATGAGTACAACTTGGTTACGAGCATCCCAGTGTGACTACTTAGTAACCCAGTGGCGTATCTAGGATCTATGCTTGGTAATCCTAGTGGTCGTCGTGCACCAGGATGTGTACGGATAATCAAGGAATCGACTGCTCATTGCACTTAGGCTAGATTAGCTCTCTCAACCCTTTTCTCTTAGTTAAGTGCCTTAGTACAACCACTTTGAGCACGTGCATTATGCATGGTAATCCCAGTGACAATTAGTGTTTGGTAGCCATGGTTGCATCGGTTCAGGGTGTGTATGGTAAGTGGGAACGGACGCTGATGCTAGGTAATTTAGACTTAGTTCATTATTTAGAGTTAGTTAGTTTCTCAACCCTTCAACTCAATAGCATAGGAGAAAAAGATAAAAGAGATAAAAATCATATACCTCGGACTTACTTAACCATATGTTGTGACAACTACAAATAAGTCTGGGAAGACAATGAATGATTAACCCTACGTGTTCCATGGGGCGTGTAGGCACTTAGTCTGCGGAGTTCGACCAGATCGTGCATGCTACACTTGTTTCGTATGGTTGAGTGTAGGGTTACCTCGCCACTCATCATAGGCGTCATTGCTGGGGACTAAGTGTTTGTGCACTAAATAGAACATAAAGGATAGTACTCACATCGTTGGGAGCCTAAACGAACCTTCGGG
This sequence comes from Gnetum montanum, assembly GCA_015680685.1. Lineage (NCBI taxonomy): Eukaryota > Viridiplantae > Streptophyta > Gnetopsida > Gnetales > Gnetaceae > Gnetum > Gnetum montanum. The sequence goes on from MNCI01038015.1 coordinate 100,094, forward strand.
TTAATCAAGAAAAAAAATTATATAACAGTAATTAGCACACCGAATAAGACATCATGTCTTCTTCTTCTTCTCACAAGAGCACGTCATCTAGGGATAATACAAAAGACAGTCGACAATCAAAAACACATAGCCGAAATTAGCCAAGTCCTAAACAATACCGAATAGTCTATACTCATCCCAATGAGTATATTCCAAACTTTACCTTTATCCTCCATCAAGACGAACAGATGTGCTAGAGAGATTTGCAAGGTAACATTGTGTTACCTCATGATCGATCAGCCTCTAACATGCTCTTCCGTGCTTTGGCACAGATAGGCATGACAAAGTTATATGCTGAATACATTGTGGAAGACTTTGACATGAGGGATTATTATCCCACAGAAGTACAACGTATGAGGAACTTAAGGCAGGAAAGCCAACATACATTGTTGAAGGGTAAAGAGGTCCTGCACATCCTAAGTAAAACTAGAGATGGTGAAACACTTATAACTGGTTTGCTATCAAGAGATCTTCCCCCTCTTAATGAAAGTGAAGAGGTGGGGTATCAGAACCTATGATCAATGATACATATCCCTAGTTCTGATGCTCGTGAACACCAACTGTTCACAGAAGGAACAACAACACAAGATAAGGATGGGCACTTAGATCATCATCACGATCAGGGCCGAAGCCATAGAAGAGAGGGCAAGAAACATCGTCGTGGCAATGGTTCTCTTTCTTCTTCCCCTTCTTCACATCACTCACCCTCTCCTTCCACCTTTGGGCACAATCATAAAAAGCACAACGGAGACGATAAAAGTAAGAAAAACAAGAAACCTCAACGAGAGAGTTGAGAGAGAGGACAAGGGCATGAAAGAAGGGAAAGTAGGGAACAATGAAGACATCATAGGTGTCACGAAAGAGATGATCATGATGAGCCCCTACTTGCAACCCGAAGTATGCTCGATATAATGGAGGTTGTTAAAATTCCCACAAGGCATTTGAAAGATAGTTGGATCAAGCATTTAGACATGAACAACATCCCATGATTTGAAGGGGGATACAACGTTGATCCACACCATCATTTACAAGCATTCCATGATGCCTGCACCTTGCAGAATATATAGAACGAGTGGCAGAAACTTAAGTTGTTTCCCAAGACACTCATCAAGGAAGCAAAGAGCTGGTACTGGTCCTTAGAACCGGAAACCATCAGGAGGTGGAGTACAATGTTAGAGTTGTTCAACAATAAGTATCAAACGTACTCCCGAGTGTCTAACTTGCGTAAGCAAATCCAAGGATGGAAGCAAGGTCATCATGAACCCTTGGATGCTGCCATGGCCCGCTACTATACATTGTTACATCGTTGCCCAAGCCATGGTTACGCACAGCGGGATCAACTTCGCCACATCGTGGATGGACTAAGGCATGAGACTCGAAGTACCCTTGGGACTTATGCCCAAGGGAGACTATCACAACTTAGAGCCCATGAAGTACATCACTTGTTGGAACAAGTAGCAAATGAAGAAGGTGAGCTACACAAAAGGGAAAGTGCGAAAGAGTACAACCATGATCCCTCCCTTCGAAGGAAAGGAGTGAAATTTTGCAATGAAGAGGATGAGTCACCAATTGAAGAGTTGGTGAATAGGAAAACCTTGCCACTTCAAAAAATAACAACAAAAGTAGCGGCTAAGGTAGAAGAAGTATGGAGCTCCTTAGACTCCAAAATTGAAACTATCTTTAAAATTGTAGAGGAGTTTAAGGAGTAATGAAGTAGTGACAAAGGTAAAACAAAGTGGAGAAATTTAGGCCCTGCACATAACAAGGGTAAGGGAAAAATTACTATCTCTGATGAGCTTGTGGAATCAGACACAGACGATGATAGTGGATGTGAGATCTACCACTATGACCATCCTAAGGGATGTTGTCCAATTATCTCACATCTATAGGAGTTTGCAGTGTATGCGCTTAATCCAAGACTCAACCAACAGCAAACACCCCAAAAGTTACCTTATCCACAAGGTAACCCAAGGTAGTTTCACCAACCCTTAACATACTATCCAAGTGGAACTCTGCCACAACCCATCGGACAACATCAGCAGTGGCAATACCCACAATCATGGGGGATGCCACCGCCGAAACAACAGTACCCTTACCGACAACCTAATCCATATGGTTATTATGTGTAGCAGCCGATTTCCCCAAGTGACTCCATGGGTCACACAACTCCCCAACGTCACTACCAAGTTCGGGAGTACTTTAGGAGGACTCCTTCTCCTTCAGGAGATACTCCATACCCACACCATCCTCCTAATCCATCTACACCTCTTCCACCAGTAGTTCCCATAACACCTCCTACTCCAACAATGCAAGGGAAACTTCCTACTCAACCACAGCAATACCACGCTACGAGAGCAGTAAACATTCAACTCGCTCCTGGTTTTGACAACTATAAAAAGAAAAGACCTTTCTTCAGAACCAAAAGCCCAGATAAACTCTCTCAACAACAAGCGGTTGAGTCTATGTACACTCCTCCACCATCTAACACTTCGGTGCTCCCTTCAGTCCAAAATCAGAGCTTAACGCATACGGTTATGTTAACACATACCATAACCTACTAGATCAAGGTAGGCCACCTTCCTAGGAAACTAACTGACCTTGGGAGTCCCTTAATCTATTTACAAATCGCTGAAAATAAACCACATAGGGCTCTTCTTAACTCAGGTTTCGGAGTCAACTTAATTTCGCGAGAGATGTATCACGCCTGGAACCTGTCCCAACTTAAGAAGAGCAACATCCAATTAGAGCTGGTAGACCAGTCCATCACCATTCCCTTGGGATTGATGGAGGACATTATTACCACTATGTGTGGTTGGTCCTATCCAACTAATTTCCTGGTGATCGAAGTAAACAACAACGAAGGGGACTTCCCAATTATAATGGGAACGGCATGGCTAAGCACAGTAGACGCATGCCTAGGCATTCACGATCTTTCATTGAAAATTTCTAAGATAAACATTTACGGAAAGATCAAGAAGAGGAAAGTTCCATGCATCACATACAATGATTCATCGGGTGATGACATGGAGGGATGCTCATCTCCTCCATGCAACAGGTGTGCCCTTGAAAATATGAAACAAAGATGCCTATATGTAGGAACCACACAACCAGTAGTAGACACCCCATGGTTGATAGCTACTTGAAAGATCAACACAATATGCATGGAACGAACTGAGGAGACAAACCATGCCAACAACAAAGGCATAGATACGTTGGAATGTGAGCGTCGCCAACTTCCACCCCTTAATCTAAGATCATCAATTGGGAGAAGTTGGACACTTCTTAGAAATTCAAACAAGTGCTTATTATTTCAGATCTCTCCCTTTCCACTCAGTCATGGGGGAGATGGCCACCTATGCTAATCATATGGGGCCCTCAATTCTTTTAAGTTTTTGTTTTACACATTTTTTTTACAAGTTTTTTCTACACGTTTTTGTTTTACACATTTTTGTTTTACAAAGTTCTTTAACTTTTCTAAGTTTTTGTTTTAAAAATTTCTTTAACTTTTCTAGTTTTTGTTTTACAACATCGTTATACTTTTTCCATTTTGTGTATGTGTGTGTGTGTGTGATCCATCCTATAAATTTGTCACCCAATAAGTGTTCGAAATGATGGTATGAACTGTTTTCATGTTGATTGATAATGTTTGGTTTTTACCTTTAAGTCACAACGTTGATACTAAGGTATGTTTCTTTTGATATGGTAGGCAATGAGATCCCTTCATCCATCCATCCACTAGTTTCTATGGTCCCTCTCGGCTTGGAAATGTACAGTCCCCTTCATAATAAGAACTTTAACGAATCAGTGACTGGGCATTTCTCAAACTAAGGAAGGACTCAAGGATTGAAAAGGGTGTGACTTCAAGGGAACTTGATGCTTTTGTGTTGGCCATTCTCTTGGGTGCTTGGGTGTTTTCTTTTTGAGTTTTTTTACCGTTCCGAAGTTACCCACTCACCGGGAAGCTGAGCAATAAAAATAACAAAGTCTTTGCATGGTGTGGTTCTCACGCATAAAAACATAAAATAAAAAAAAAAGTGAGAATTCAAAGCCCATCCCTTAGACAAAATAAACTTGGGCTACAAGCACTAGTTATGGAACTAAAAATGTTCCATCTAACTAAGGCCCTTCTCGCTTCCCATTCGCTTCTTGTTTCATCGGAATGGTGGTAACTCTTGGGGAAGGCATTCTTGTTATCCAAGTGGATGGTTTGGCCGAATGCATTGATGTGAAGTCACTGGAAGTGGTTTGTTGAGGCCAGAGTTGGAATGGGACTTGCCAAGTCACACTAATCATGAACTACACAAGGGGCTGTACACTACCTTGTTCTTGGGATTCCATTCCATTCTATTCTCTCCATCCTTCTCTCCATTCTTCACCTCATTGCCAATTGTATCATTAGTATATATATTTTGGTTGATGCTTTGTTTTCTTTTTGGTAAACTCTTGCAATTAAGACTTTAACTCTTGTTCCAAATAACATTCTCAGAGCCTACGGACTCTTTGCATGTGGGTTTGTCAGGGCATTAGGGGCATGAGCCTACTTTGGGGAGGACCCACTGACATTCCTCTTTGGTGCACTAGTTAACTTCTTTTCCCTAACATTTTTGCAATTAATTTTATTTTGTTCATTTCCATCTTGACATCCACTTTATCGACGTTACCGTTGTCTCTTTTTATCTATCCTTCTTACTCCTTTTCTTTCTCCATTCTAACACTACTGGAGGTTCGTGATTAGTCATGGGGGTACGGGGCCCAATTTTTTCGTTCAATTTTCTCTTAGCCCTGAATTTTTTCAATTCTTTCCTACCCCTACACCTTTGGTAGTCATCATTAATATATCTCCAGACCCATATCAGCCATACCACAACTCAGCCAATGGACTTACACTGAAGTAAGGTATTAATTACATGATGATTCATTTACCCTTGCTAATATAAGATTGTGTTGTGTGTGCAGATGGCGATCATACAATAACGTATTGGATCTGGAGCAAACACTTGGAATGGAGTAGTGCTAAAGCGGCTATGCAAGGAGCAAGATCAATGGTGCGCTTACCGATGGACAACGGAAGGCACAATCTTGGCGTTGGCAACAGCAACACTTCTTTCTCTCTCTCTTTCTCTCAAGCTACCAACTAAGGCCTAATGTCATTGCAATAAGGTGTTCACCCTTGTTGTCATGAACACCAGTTTTGTCAAGTCTTGTAATGATGATCCGTTCACATGTCATCCCATTAGTTCCATTCCCCTTAATAATTCCATCCCTTCCCGATATTATTGTAAGGAACTTGAGGATGAGTTTTCATTCAGTCATGGGGGTATGATGAGATGCGATTCGCATGAGCCGCGATATCACATCCCATGCAATATCGCTTACGCAATATCGCTTCATACCCTACGATATCGCGTATGCGATATCGCTGTCCGCCGCCATATCTATAAATAAGAGGTGGCTCTCCCTTGTTTCACCATCCTAGGCTAGAAGTAGGGAAACTCTGGCAGTTTGATCACTCCAGAGATAGAATATTTTCCATGTGCCCACAGTAGGAGTCCTAAAGTGAATGGATCTTTATTCGAGCAACATTATACCTGAACACAAGTTGTGTACGACAATAAAGACGAGCTTCTTGGATAAACCTTGCAGCGCATGGAATAGGATTTTATTTAATGTTATTTATTGCTTTCCTAGTAATGCGGTATGAGTACGACTTGATTACGAGCATCTAAGGATGTGTACGGATATTCAAGGAACAAATTCTCATGAGTACAACTTGATTACGAGCATTTAAGGATTTGTACAGATAATCAAGGAATGGATGCTCATGAGTACGACTTGCTTACGAGCATCTAAGGATGTGTACAGATAGTCAAGGAATCGGCTGCTCATCACAACGCGGAATAAGTACAACTTGGTTACGAGCATCCCAGTGTGACTACTTAGTAACCCAGTGGTGTATCTAGGATCTACACTTGGTAATCCCAGTGGTAGTCGTGCACCAAGATGTGTACGGATAATCAAGGAATCAGCTGCTCATTGCACTTAGGCTAGATTAGCTCTCTCAACCCTTTCCTCCTAGTTAAGTGCCTCAGTACAACCACTTCGAGCACGTGTGTTACGCATGGTAATCCCAGTGATAATTAGCGTTTGGTAGTCGTGGTTGCATCAGTTTAGGGTGTGTACGGTAAGTGGGACTGGATGCTGATGCTAGGTAATTTAGACTTAGTTCATTAGTTAGAGTTAATTAGTTTCTCAACCCTTCAACTCAATAGCATAGGAGAAAAAGATAAAATAGATAAAAATCATATACCTCAGACTTACTTAACCATACACCGTGACAACTACAAGTAAGTCTGGGAAGACAACGAATGATTAACCATAAGTATTCCATGGGGCGTGTAGGCACTTAGTCTGTGGAGTTTGACCGGATTGTGCGTGCTATGCTCGTTTCGTATGGTTGAGTGTAGGGGTACCTCGCCACTCATCACAATGGAAACTAATATAATAAAAGTTAAAAAAAAACATGATTCATTATTTTTACCTTTATCAAGAGAAGTAAAACCACAGAAATGGTTTTGATCAAAGTAGAGTTTTGTAGAAAAAAGAAATGACAATCAATAAAACATACAAAGATTTAACTTAGTGTCAACATAAGGTACTAAAATACATTAATATAGACTACAAGATAGATAGCATTTATAATTAAAACCAAACACAGAGCCCATGATTTTATCTCATTATAAAAAAAGTCTTATAATTTTAAAAAAGTAAAGTTGAGATCAACCAACAAAGAACTAGACCAAAACATACCTAGTTTGCTTTGCGTAAAGAAAGACGTCCAAGATTTAGATATTAATGCTTATTTGGCTCTCAATAAAAGTGTATGGTAGGAAGAAACTTATATAGTCAACCCATGTAATTGGGATAAATCTAAGATAATGATGATGATAATTTTAAAGAATTACTTTATCATCCTCATTACATTTCTTTGGTACAATTGTCCCAGTGATACAATTCCATATTCATCATGGTCAATTTCTGAAACATGATGACAGAAGATGCTAGAATTTTAACTAGTCATATCTATAATATTTTTAGTGGATGGCCAACCTAAAAATCAACACCATTACCTTCATCCATCAAATTTTAGTTGAGTGACTCAAAAAAAAGTTTTATTATTATTGTTGGCTATCTACTTGAATTTATTATGTGTAGTACACTAATAATTAAGTCAAGGTTTGCCCACCTCGCTAACCTAAGCACATCCCAAAGTTATCTATGTTTAGTATATGGTAATTACTTATAATAATTCAATCACAATTACTAACCTTTAAATTGTTGGCTTTTTAGAGTAGAAGATAATAATTTTTTGTTTTTAAATATACAATAAGACTTTATTTTGATAAAATATAGGAAATTTTTGGATTGATGGCTAGTGATAATATTATTTTGGCCTCATATATATATTTAATTTTAAAAGTTTTTTTTTATCATTGGGGCTATATTATAGTATTTTTAGTAAACTTTGCCCCATTTGTCATATCCAAGGAATACGTTGGAAATTTGTATGAATGAATCATCAAGATAATTTTAGCATGCATTTGACTATTTCATCATCAATTCATCACTATTATTCATCATCATTTGCTCAATCTTGGCAGTTGAACAATCAAAATTAGGGACATTTTGCAATATTTTTCAATGATTCCAAATTTATTAGAAAGCTAGAATAGGTGGCTACGTGCAGCTAAAATTTTAGTTTAATATCTATTGTGGTTTGGGAGAAATTAGCTCTATAATTTGGCAAATTTTCTACATCTTGAATTTTTACCAGAATGAATGATGGTCAATGATTAGATCATTTCTCCCTCATCACACAACAATTTGATGTGATATTAGATTTATTTGAAAGTTAATGTTGGTGAAAAGGTTCAGTAAAAATTTTAGCACAAAAAACGAAACAACTTTTGAGTTATCATCTCTCAAAGTTTCACTACCAGAATTACCACAATTTTTGATAGATTGGAAAGAACATAACATAACCTTAGTTTTTGGATATTTTTTATAGTAGTTCTTTTTTTCCAAATTGTAGAGAACTTCCTAAACTTTCCAAAAATAAAAATTTTCTTAACTGATTCTTTGTGAAGTCAAGATAACCATGTAATTCTTTCACTACCTAAAATTTCTTTATAAACTCAATGAACTAAAAATGAAATGAAAATTGCATTGCTCTTTAAAAGGTTTTTTAGCATTCTATAAAAAGCTTTTTGACATTTACAAGTGCTAATGTTCTTAACCTGATTCTTGCATTTTATCGAACTCAGTGGTTGGTTTCAAAAAGTCAAAGAGGGGTATAGAAATGGATGGGGTTACTATAGTAGTTGTCATTAATACGCAGGTATAGTCATATTGTTCCATCCATAAATGATAATTTGGTCACGTATGTACACTTGTAACTTGTATAGTTAGGTGTTGGGAACTCTCGTTACTTATCACCTTTCAACAATGTAGGATAAATTTTCAATGATACAAGGAAACTTTTGAAAATGCCCCTCTATTACTTTAAAAAGAAACTTTGGTTAGATTTTCCTTATAGGTTAAAGCTAGTAAAGTAGATTGAAAACAATTGAATTTTTATCCTTGGGTTAGAGCATGTTGCATTTAGCTTGCAAGTTACAAGTTCAATGTGAAAGAAAATGTGTTGGGGCTATGGCATTTGGTAGATAAGTTTCCATTGAAAACCATACTTTGCTTAACTTAACTTGAAGGTATGGCTTAAAAAAACATATAATAATATACAAACATTTGAAAAATTATTTAAAAAATTAATAAATGTTAGACAAATTTTTATTTTGTATATATTTTGAATGAGGTCAATAAGTTATTGTTTAACACCTAGGGATGTAGCATAGTGGTTAGGATACTCATCTCTCAATTGGGAGGTTGTGGGTTTGATTTTTGCCTTTGGTTACAAACATGGTTGCAGTGGAGTAAGCTTATGGTGGGACCCTCTTGTCTAGTGGGTTACATTTACCCACTGTTTGGGTAGGGGTTGTGCTACCAACCTTGAGTTTTCTTACCTTAAAAAAGAAAAAAAAATTATTGTTTAAGTGGTTAGCTCATTGTCTTGTTAGCGAAAAGTTATTAGTTCAAATCACACTTAAGGCATTAGTATATTCCTTTATAAATCTTCTAATATTGATTGTGTGTCTTAGAATATCACATACTGGCTTAACTTACATTAATCTAAAGGCTTATTTTAAAAAAAAAAAAAAAAAAAACCATACCTAAGCTTTGGCATAGGGGGATAAAAATTGACCCTCCGCTCAGCTTGGCCGTCAAACCATGTTTATGCGACAAAGACACCGTGAATAATGTATCTATATGTCAAATTTGAAAAACACAAGCGTCAATTTCAGTGCCATGGTGGCCACAAATTCCAAAATCTGCATGAAACACCACATCGGCCAAGTTTGAAAACCTGTGTTGGCCATTTTTCACATAAAATACCTGCAGAAATATAAATTTCCTATCGTCAAAAAAGAGTCTCTTTTATTAATATCTAAATACTAAAAGCATGCAATATGTGGTTGAACATATCTGTATGTTTACTAATGCTGTCAAAGTTAAATCACAAATTGCAATCAAAATGAGAACACAGATTGTGGGTGTATTTCATGCTTTAAATTTATTAAGGTTATCTACTACAGTTTTCGCGAAGGTCATCACACTATTCGAAAGTAAATTAAGCATACCATTGTCCAGAAGTGGGAAAACGCCAAGAAGCTAATTTTTCGCATCTCATGTGAAAAAAAGCAAACGTATGGCGTATGGTCATGGCTCATGTACGCCACGCGAAAATTTTCGTGAGAGGATAAAAAGTTGAAACGGCTAGTAGCTGCTCACATTATGCCAAGTCAAGTACCAACTTAAGCCAAAGGTGCTGGTCACGTACCGAACAAGACAAAACCTACGAAAACCGAAAACTTGCAAAGAATGTTCACGAAGGCCTATTCACAAAATTTAAGACCCTCGCTACTTGGACGTGTATATGGCTTTTTGTTTTTTTAAATAAAAAACATGAGATTACTATGTCTACCGGTAAAGTCCTATAGGGCAACGTATATATGCAATCTCTTAAAATTGTTGCTTTATTACTTAAAGGTTCAATGCTTACCTATATTATTAGTTATAGGTTTAATGTTGAGGTATTAGCTTATTCATAAGATTCTTGATTTAATATTGAGGTATTAGCTTATTCATAAGATTCTTGATTGGAAAGTTCTAAGTTATGTGTTTAATTCTAGTGGGTAATGTTGAGTTATATATGTTGGAGTATACTTGTATTACAATTAATTCAGGGTTCTAACATCCTTCCTAAAAGCTCTATGCTCATCCCACCTTTCATTCTACATCATCACCCAACGGTATTTAATGCTCATCTTGCTAAGGCAGGGTTCTAGGAGGGTCGATGGATGAGTGTAAGCCTAACATCTTTTGAGTGCCTATGTCTAGGCTTGAAGCCAGGTCTTATGACTTGGGAAATAAACACCTTATCACTAGCTTAGATATATCTATATATATCTCTATCAATTGGCCAAGATGATTTTAAAGAAGATGATGTTAACCAAGCCCACCTACAAGATGAGATAATAAGATAACTATAAACGGAATCATTCATCCCTCCTCTATTTCTCTACCACTTACCCAATTTACTTTTACCCTCTTGGTCAAGTTTGCTCTATCTTTGTTTGTTCATGGTGTTTTTGAACATTATTTATGCGAGAGATTTATTTCTCAAAAACGCCATGAACAAACAAAGACAGAGCAAACTTGACCGAGAGGGTAAAACTAAATTAGGTAAGTGGTAGAGAAACAGAGGAGGGATGAGTGATTCCGTTTTTAGTTATCTTGTTACCTCATCCAGTAGTTGGGCTTGGTTAACATCATCTTCTTTAAAATCATCTCAGGCAATTGATATATATATATATATATATATAAGCTAGTGGAGCGGTTTGGTGAGCTATGAGTAGAATTTAATTATTTTTTTTTATTTTTTAAGTTATCATCACTATTTGCATTCCAAATAATGTATATTGGTAAACATTAATTAATAAAAATAAAAGTTTATATATTTCGTATATGTTGATGAAGGAATACATTGCACAATTATTGCAACAAACATTACAAAGCTATATAATAGGATTGAGCAAAAGGCAAAATACAATGATAAGTGTGAACTCAATATGCCTAATCTTCTAATTGAGCAAAAAGAACTTCCTATGCAATTCTATTTTGGAGATGTTTAACATCTGAAATCTTTCTATATCTTTACACAAAGAAAGGAGGATGAATCTTCAAAGAATCAATTGTTTTGACTTTAGATAATGCAACAAACGTTAGACCTGTAACTTCTCTTGAACCAATGTAAATAGTAGCCTTATCTAGTATCATTCCTTAAGATTTATGAATAGTCATGGCCCATGCCAACCATAACAGTAATTGATGAGATGCTCCTCGAACCACAAGTATAATTGACACATGATGAGGATTACCATTATCAAAGGCACATTTGATGTAGGAGTCAAAATCAACAATAACATATGATGGTAATGCAGGTGACTATTTACCTTAAGGATACATAATACTGTGAATTGTGCCAAGTGCACCATTCACCAAATCTACTTCAGGCTAAAGATTAACTGTGAGCATTACCCTTGCATCTTCACATATAAGCAAAGATCGCTCTATATGATCACCGTCATCATCTTAGATTCTAAATCCATGAGGATCTCTATCTGCTACACATAATGTAATGAGTCTTTGCATTGTTTGCAACATCTTCTTATTGTGTGATTGGACTTTATCCTTTGTATCATATAAGCACATTGATTTTTCAAAATCGTCTAATCCACTTGAAGTGGATGGAAGATTTATTCAAGCAACCAATAAATTATAATCCTCATGATGGTTTTTTTCCTTCTCTAATATGCATTAATACTTCCCTGAATCTTTGTTGTCAAAGATCATTTCTAAACTGACAAAAAATTGCATCTAAAATAACAAAGGTATCAAATGATTGCCAAAACCCTATAATATTTGGAAAGAATATTATAAAGAATAGAAAAGAATAAATGAGAACTTACATTATTTGGATGTCCACTAGTTGTAAATCTTGGATTTCATGCATTGGTAATTAAATCAAAAAATTCCTTTACCCTACGCATGACATGAGGATCATTATGGTTCAGCTCATCTACCTTTAGAGCACCTTGTATCCACAGGAAACTATGCACATGTGGAGATTCATGATGCTACCACTCATATTGTGTCCAATAGTCAATAACATGGAACTCATTCATCAAAACTGTTTTAAGAAAGGCAGTGTGATGATGATGCACGAACTCTACGACTATATGCGAATTTTCTATGATATTACTCTACCTCCAACATTTGAGTTTTGATGAGTTATCAAGTGGATCTCCTTCCATTAGATTATGCAACTCAAGCTAATAGAGATCTACTACACTCAGAGTTAAAAAAATAGTAAATGTTCCCAATTAATTCACCATGTCAGTTAACTCTACTTTACATTTTCTCCAATAAGATGATATACCACAAATGGATGTACCATATCACATTAAATTATCAACAATGACATGTGATGGAGCATTATGCAATTGTTCCTATAGTTCTTCAATAGTTATGGATGCATCAAAAAAATTTTAAAAAAAATACAGTGGTAGATTCCATTGCCTGTCTCCTTCTAATGACATTATAAATATAATACCTACAAATAAATCACACATTGTTGCTTAAATGTTATAAAAAAACATTATGAATAATGATAATAACAAACAAATGGAGAATTAATATTTACTTGAATCGCTTGTGGTGTCCAAATCTACCATCTTTATATAAATAAGATGTTGTGCATATTCATGTAGTTTGACATCTTTAGCTCTTTGTTCAAGAAAATTGCATTTTCCTTTAGGAAAAAGACTTGGAAATGCCATTGTAAAAAACCCCACCATGTTAAACCCATTACTAAGAGAATTAGACATGAAAGGCCACTAAGCAATATCTAAATCCTGTAATGATGGATTATGCATCCATGCTCTTATCCAATCAATATCCTTTTTTACAATTCTAGGACACTGTGCAACTGACGATGTATAACCGATAATGTTTTCTTCATTTGTTTGAAGCAAAGGACCTTGAAACTGCAATCTCATTTCTTCATCCTTTTCTAACAATGGAATATAAGGAATGCTATGGAAGATGTTAACATCATCGGTATTAGCAACATTGTTTAATGCATGCATATCAATCTTGACATCTTAATAGTATGGATTGTTTGCCTTCATAAAAATCAAGGCTTCATAAAACCCATTTCTTATTGACAATGAAATTATACTCAGTGCCCATTTAATCTACTCTTCTCAATATCAAGAAAGGGATATCTTTAATTTTAAGAGGAAGTCTTTTAGTAATCTATGTAACATCCTAAGCAAAGCTAATTATGTGACCTTTATACTTGAATTGTCTACCAATTGCATGTGTCACTTGTAAAATGGAATTGATTTTTGCAATTAACATTTCTTCAACCTCAATTAAATAGCCTAGGATAGGTGGTTAGATACCTGAATCCATGTTGTTTTCAACAGAAAATCGTTTGATTTTACAACCAAAACTATCAAGAATATTATGTTTCTTTTCATTAATGCACCTATTGCATGTGGGTCCTCTAGTTCTAGTTGAATCCAATAATATGCCAAGAAACATTTCATTGCATACATTGCAGGAATGTGAATTTGCAAAACTTCTAACTACAATATTAAAATTTTGTATTGCTTGAGCAATTTCTGTATGTGTCCTTTGTAATCTTAGGAAAGACTGAATAGGTTCTAAAGAAGGCATTTCCATTGTTGGTGCACTGGCAACATCTGTAGCTTCATTTATTTGATGAAATAAATTTTCCTCGTGTGTCAACATTACCTTATTCAACACTCACTCTCGCTATAATGTGGTTGTTCTTGATCTTCTTGTAATTGTAGTTCTTCTTCATGTGTGATTTCTAGAAAAGATGTTGCTTGATTAACAAGCATAAATGCATTTCCAATGTCCTAAAAAATTGTTTGGAAATTTAAACTAAAAATTGAATTTAAATATATACCAACTTGAGTATGGGCAGACACGAACCTATATATTTTCTTGATTATTTACATTATTAGTATCAATAATGTGGATCATTGCATTAGATAAATTTCTAACTGATAGGAGGGGATTCAAAGTTGATGCAGCCTAAAAAAATACATGTAATGTAAGTATGTAAATAAAACGAGAAGATTTTCCTATGATAAATATATGTTTTGAACTATTAAAAAATTACATAAATTATGTACTCCTGAATTTCATAGAATTAGTTGTTGTTCTCATTCATGTCATTTTGCTTCTCATTTTAGAAATCATCTTTCTCCTTTGCAATCATCATTGATTTTGGATTTTTAGTTTCTACGATCCATGGTCGTCCTCTACCTCAACCATGCCCATTGCCATAACCTCCATAAATCACATTACTTATTATAACATATGGTTGTTGTTGCTGATCTTGACGAGAGTATTCTTCACCTTCTCTATTGGGACTAATAGCAGTAGGATCCATGTTTCTGAAAATGGACGAATTCCAATATTCTACCTCTTAATCTTGTAACATGATGCCTAAGTTCAGTATCTTTAAATACCACATCACACCGTAACAGTCGTCACCTTAACTGTTACCTTGATTATAACCGTCACCATAACCATAACCATCACCATTTATAATAATGATAAATATTTATTATTACCTACCATTTATAATAATAAATATACATTATTGCCAATGTAGGGGTCCTACGCGTGAGGGAATAATAATAAATATTCATTATTATTGTAACTATAATTATCACCATTCATAATAATAATAAATATTCATTATTATCCATGTTGAGGCCTTGCACGTGAGGGAATATGAAGAGACGAATGGGGAGCCTAGGGGTTGAGGGACGTCAATCGTTTTGAACTATGCACGTTGCCAGGCCTACTAGCACTCCGTATTTGTGTAATTGTAACCATCATCATTAATAATAATAATAAATATTCATCATTACCCATCATTTATAATAATAAATATTCATTATTACCCACTGTTTATAATAATAAATATTCATTGGCCTTGCATGTGAGGGAATACAAAGAGATGAATGGAGAGCCTAGGGGTTGGGAGGCATTAATTGTTTCGAACTATGCACGTTGCCAGGCCCACGAGTACTCCATATTCAATTTGCGCTAAGGCTTGCACTATCCTTGTTGGTAGCAACACAATCAAACAAGCTAAAAATAAATTATTCTTATTAAAAAAAATTTCTGTGTATATATTATGATTTACTATATCAATCATAATATATTATATTGATTATGCTATATATAATATAATTATAACATTATATTAATACTGTTAATATATATTATAATGTCATTATAATATAACATTATGCATT
>MNCI01038015.1:115865-129387 GCA_015680685.1 Gnetum montanum
ATTTACATAATATAAATATATTTATATTATGTAAATCATGAGCTAAACTCATGATTTACATAACATATCTTGATAATTGCACATATAATTAATATAGCTCATGAAACTCAATTCTTATAATAATTACTATAAACACCAACCAGTTATCCACTAACTTAATATCTTCTTTTAATTGGGTTATATCATATATGTTTTTGTATCTTTAATTAAATGATCTCACCCTCCTCCTACAACGGATCGACACCAATGACCATGGAAGAGGCTCCATCATCGAAGAGAGCCTACCCGACTAGGTTGTCCAAGTGCCCACCATTGGGGCAGGGGCTATGGAATGTGGTGATGGTGAGCTCAGAGCAGATGATGAGGATGCAAGTGCCAGGGTTGTTCTTGGCAAGCTCCTAGGTTATGCAGAGCATGGTTGATGGGATGCGATATCGCGGGTGGACGCGATATTGCATCCCCTGCGATATTGCATCCCTATGCGATATCGCGTCTTCCCCTGTGATATCGCATACGTGATATCGTAGTGCGCCGTCAAATCTATAAATAAGAGGCAGCTCTCCCTTGTTTCTCATTCTAGACCTAGACCTTAGCGAAACTCTAGCAATTTGATCCCTCTAGAGATAGAATATTTTCCATGTGCCCGCAGTAGGAGCTCCAAAGTGAACGGATCTTTATTCAAGCAAATATTGTACTTGAACACATGTTTTTGTACGGCAATACAGATGAACTTCTTGGATAAACCTTGCAATGCATGGAATAGGTAAATAGGATTTTATTTACTATTATTTATTGTTTATCATTTAATCACTTTATTAGTCATTAAATCTCTCTCAATCCTTCTCTCCTAGTTAAGTGCCTCAGTACGATTGCTTCGAGCACGTGCGTTACGCTTGGTGATCCCAACAACGACTAGCGTTTGGTAACCAAGGTTGCATCGGTTCAGGCTGTGAACAGTAAGTGGGAATGGATGCTGATGCTAGGTTAATTAAGGCTTAGTTAGTTAGTTAAAGTTAGTTAATTAATCTCTTCACCCTTCACCTTGTTAGCATAGGAGATAAAACAGAAAAGACATAAAAATTATATACCTCAAACTTACTTAACCATACACCGTGACAAATACAACTAAGTCTTGGAAGACAATGAATAATTAACCTTAAGTGTTCCATGAGGCGTGTAGGCACTTAGTCTACGGAGTTCGACCGGATCGCGCGCGTAATGCTCGTATTCGTATGGTTAAGTGTAGGGGTACCTCGCCACTCATCATTGGTGCTGTTGTCGGGGACTAAGTGTTTGTGCGCTAAGTAGAACATAGGAAATCACTCACATCATTGGGAGCTTAAATGAACCTTAGTGTTAATTAAACGAAAAATTATATAACGGTTAAATAGCACACCGAATAACACATAATGTCTTCTTCTTCTTCTCATAAGAGAATTACACCACCTAGGGATCATACAAGAAACAGTCGGCAGTCTAAAACACATAACCAAAATCAGGCAATTCCTCAACAATATAGGGTGGTATATACTCATCCCAATGAGTATATATCCAATTTTACTTTTACCCTCCATCAGGATGAACAGATGCACTGGAGAGACTTGCAAGATAACATAGTGTTACCTTCAGATCGTGCAGTCCCCAACATGCTCCTCCGTGCTCTGGCACAGATAAGCATGAAGGAATTATATGCTGAATATGTTGTGGTAGATTTTGACACAAGGGATTACTATCCCACAGCTGCACAACATTTAAGGGACTCAAGGCAGGAGATCCACCATACATTGTTGAAGGGCAAAGGGGTCCCGCACGTCCTAAGCGAAATTGGAGATGGTGAACCACTTATAATGGGTTCTCTATCAAAAGATGTTCCCCCTCCTAATGATAGTGAGGAGGTGGGGTATCAGAACCTACGCTCTACGATACAAAACCCTGGTTCTGATCCCCATGAACACCAACTTTTCACTAAGGGAACAACAACACATGACAAGGATGGACACTCAGATCGTCATCACAATCAGGGATAAAGCCATCGAAGAGAAGGTAAGAAACATCGTCATGGCAATGGTTCTCCTTCTTCTTCCCCTTCATCACATCATTCACCCTTTCCTTCCACATCAGGGCATAATCATCAAGAGCATAACGGTGAGGATAAGGGTAAGAGAAATGAGAGACCTTGATGAGAGAGTCAAGAGCAAGGATGAGGACAATCTAGAGAGTTTAGGCATGAAAGAAGGGAAAGTAGGGAACAACGTAGACATCATAGATGTCATGAAAGAGAAGATCATGACGAACCCCTACTTGCCACCTGAAACATGCTAGATATTACAGAGGCTGTGAGAATACCAACAAGGCATCAAAAAGATAGCTGGATCAAGCGCTTAGACATGAATAACATCTCACACTTCGAAGGGGGATATAATGCTAATCTGCAGAATCATTTACAGGCATTCCATGATGCCTACGCCTTGCAAAACATAGAAAACGAGTGGCAAAAATTAAAGTTGTTTCCTAGGACACTCATAAAGGAAGCAGAGAGTTGGTACCAGTCCTTAGAACTAGAAACCATTAGGAGGTGGAGTACGATATTAGAACTCTTTAATGATAAGTATCAAACGTACTCCAAAGTGTCTAACTTGCATAAGCAGATCCAAGGATGGAAGCAAGGAAATCATGAACCCTTGGATGTTGTCATGGGTCGGTATTATGCATTGCTACATCGTTGCCTGGGCCATGGTTACGCACAATGGGATCAACTCCACCACATCGTAGATGGGCTAAGGTATGAAACTAGGAGAACCCTTGGGACATATGCCCAAGGGAGACTATCAAAACTTAGATCCCATGAAATTCATCAATTGTTGGAGTAAGTAGCTAAAGAAGAAGGGGAGCTATGAAAAAGAGAAAGCGTAGAAGAATATAACCGTGATCCTTCCCTCTGAAAGAGAGAAGTGAGATTTTGCAATGAAGAGGATGAGTCACCACTCGAAGAGTTGGTGAATAGGAAAACCTTGCCGCTTCAAAAGCTAACAACGAAAGTAGTGGCTAAAGTAGATTAGATATAGGACTCCTTAGACAGTAGACTTGAACTTGTTCTGAAAATCGTAGAGGAGTCTAAGGAGGAATGAAGTAGTGACAAAGACAAGAAAAAGTGGAGAGATTCAGGCCCTGCACATGATAAGGGTAAGGGAAAAATAACTATCTCCAATGAGGTTGTGGATTTAGACACAAACAATGATGGTGGATGTGAGATCTGCCAATATGATCATCCTAAAGGATGTTCTCCAATCATCTCACATCCATAAGAGTCTAGGGTGTATGCACTCAACCTGAGACTTAACAGACGGCAGACACCCCTAAGGTTACCTTATCCTCAAGGTAACCTAAGACAATTCCACCAACCGTTGACGTACTATCCAAGTGGAACTCCACCACAATCCATTGGGCAACATCAGCAGTGGCAATACCCACAGTCATGGGGGATGCCACCATCGAAACAACAGTACCCTTACCAGCAACCCAATCCTTATGGCTACTACGTGCAGCAGTCGATTTCTCCAAGTGACTCCATGGGTCTCACAACTCCCCAATGTCACTACCAAGTTCAAGAGTACTTTAGAAGGACTCCTTCTCCTCCAGGAGACGCTCCACATCCATACCATCCTCCAAATCCATTTGCCTCTCTCGCAACATTAGCTCCAATACCACCCGCTCCAACAATGCAAGTGGAATTTCCCACTCAACCGTAGCAATGTAACACTACAAGAGTCGTAACCATTCAACCCGCTGCTAGTTCTGACAACCGCAAAAAGAGAAGACCTTTCTTTAGAACCAAAAGCATAGACAAGCCCTCACAACCACAAGCGATTGAGTCTCGGTACAATCCTCCAACATATAAGGCTTCGGAGCTCCCTTCAAACCAATACCAGAGCTCAATGCATATAGTTATGTTAACACATACCATAACTGACTGGATCAAGGTAGGCCACCTTACCAGGAAACTATCTGATCTTGGAAGCCCCCTGATTTATCTCCAAGTCGCCAGGAACAAACCTCATAAGGCTCTTCTTGACTCAGGTTCTGAAGTCAACTTAATCTCATGAAAAATGTATAAAGCCTGGAACCTACCTCCACTTAAGAAGAGCAACATTCAACTAGAGCTGGCTGAGCATTCCATCACCATTCCCTTGGGATTGGTGGACATCATTACCACTGTGTGTGGTTGGTCATACCCAGCTGATTTTTTGGTAATCCACGTAAACAATAACAAAGGGGACTTCCCAATTATAATGGGGAGGGCATGGCTAAGTACAATAGATGCATGCCTAGGGATTCACAATCTTTCCTTGGAAATATCTAAGGTAAATATTTATGGAAAAATCTAGAAGAAGAAAGTTCCATGCATCACATATAGTGATTCATCGGGTGATGACATGAAGGAATGCTCAGCATCTCCTACATGCAATAGGTGTTCCCTAGAAACTCTGAGACAAAGATGCCTGTATGTAGCAACCACACAACAAGTAGACACCCCATGGTTGACAGCTATTCGAAAGAGAAACCGACCAACATGCATGGAATGAACTAGGGGAACAACCCATGCCCATAACGAAAGCATAGATACATTGGAGTATGAACGTCACTAACTTCCACCCCTTAATCTAAGAACATCAATTGGGAGAAGTTGGACACTTCTAAGAAATTCAAACAGACGCTCGCTATTTTGGATCTCTCCCTTTCCATTCAATCATGGGGGAGATGGCCACCTATGCTAATCATTTGGGGCCCTTAGTTCTTTTAAGTTTTTGTTTTACATGTTTTTGTTTTACAACATTGTTCATACTTTTTCATTTCTTTTGTGTGTGTGACTTATCCATTTTCTTAAGTTTGTCACCCAATAAGTGTTCTTCATGATGGTATGAAATGTTTTCCTATTGATTGCTAATGTTTTGTTTTTACCTTTAAGTTATGATGTTGATACTAAGGTATGTTTCTTTTGATATGGCAGGCAATGAGTTCACCTCATCCATACATCCACCCATTTCTATGGTCTCTCTCGGCTTGGAAATGTATAGTCCCTTTCTAAATAAGAACTATAATGAATTGGTGACTGGGCATTTCTCAAACTAAGGAAGGACTCAAGGATTGAAAAGGGTATGACTTCAAGGGAACTTGATGCATTTGTGTTGGCCATTCTCTTGGGTGCTTGGATGTTTTCTTCTTGAGTTTTCTTACCGTTTCGATGTTACCCAATCATCGGGAAGCTAAGAAAATAAAAATAACAAAGTCTTTGCATGGTATGGTTCTCATGCATAAACACATAAAACAAAAAAAAATAGTGAGAATTCAAAGCACACCCCTTAGAAGAAATAATCATTTGGCCTACAAGCACTAGTTATGGAACTAAAAATAAAAATGTTCCCTCTAACTAAGGCCCTTCTCGCTTCCCATTTTCTTCTCCTTTGTTTTGTCGGAATGGTGGTGGCTCTTGGGTGAAGGCATTCTTGTTACTTCAAGAGGATGGATTGGCCAAATGCATTAATTTGAAGTCACTGGAAGTGGCTTGTTTGTGGCTGGACTTGGAATGGGATCTACTACGTCACATTAACCATGAAACACATAAGGGGCTGTACACCACCTTGTTCTTGAGATTCCATTCCATTCTTTTCTCTCCATCCTTCTATCCATTATTCACGTCATTGCCAATTGTATCATTAGTTGATGAAGTGTCAAAAGTCAATGCGTTGACTGGGACATGTATATGTAGCCACATCGACGCGGGCCTGTCTACGTAGCCACCCTACATCGATGTGGCCCCGTTTGCGTAGCCACCCTTCCCGGCCTATAAATATGAGGGCCTTCCACCTCATTTAGGCATCTTTTTGAGTAGTTATAACGAAGCTCTTGCAGTTTGCTCCCACAAGAGATAGAATATTTTCCAAGTGCCCATAGCAGGTGTATGAAAAGCGATCAGATCTTTATTTGAGCATTGATGTATCTGAGCCCATTGGCGTGATGGCAATAAAGACGAACTGTTCATGCAATCCTTGCAGCATTTGGACTTAGTTATTTCATGCATTTAATAGTTTAACATGTTTATGATTTATTAATTACTTGTTGATGCTTTTTAAGTTACTTGTTGATTATTTATGTTTTTATTATTATAATTGCAATCATTATTGTTCATTCATAGTTCGTTAAAGACATAACTACGACCATCTTAAACGTAATCCAAATAGTTGGTAAGCCCAATGACACTTAACGTCTGGTAACCCAGTAGTGTTAGGAAATGCTCAGAACGTGCTCAGAAGATGGGACCAAATACTTATGCTAGGAGTAGTTAGAATATAAACTAGGATAATTAGAGATTAGATAATAGTTTATTCATTACCTTTCATACTTCAATTAGTCGCTGAAAAAGATAATTAAAAATACATAAAAATCATTAGCCTTAGTCTCACTTAACCAACATAACAGAGCTTCACAAGTGAGATTAGGATGACAATGATCGTTCTAACACAAGGTTTCACTGGTTAGAAGTCTGGTGTATGTTAAGTGCTTACAGTTTGTAGATTTCGATCGAGTTGCACGTGAACGCTCGTGATCCGTATGGTTGGACGTAGGGATACCTAGCCGCTCATCATTGGTGTCGTTGCCAGGGACTGTTACTCTTTCATGTGTCATTTGACTTTAGTGAAATTATCATTTAAGTCATTGGATCGAACCCAAGATAGAAATATTTTTGCATGCTAGGTGAATTTAAGCTAATTAATTAAGGTACACCGGTTATATGGACCACCTGACATCCAATATGTCTTATGACAGGAGAGATACATTTGAACCACCGATGCCGCAAGAATGTCAGGTGGTGTATAAACATCCTGATGAATATGTACCTAATTTTACATTCATCCTACATTAGGATGAGCATCTTCGATGGCGGGACATGGAGGGTAGCATCATGCTACCGCCCAACTGAGCAGCTCCTGCGATGCTATATCATAATCTGGGAAGATTAGGCATCCAGGACTGAGTGGCAGAGTATGTCATGGAGGACCATGACTACCAGGACTATCGTCCCACAGAAGCTCAACGGAGAAGAGATCAACAGCAGGCCAAGAGATATGAACAACAGAAGGGGAAACACTTCAGTAACCCTTTATTCTCGCAAGGGCCGCAAGACGATGGAGATCCTGTATTTCATGATCCTCATTCAACCAAACTTCACTTGGGGCCGCAAATCCTCCAGTCAGTCATCCAGAACTGACCTCCAAGTGATCACGATCCTCAAGGGGATGGTGGGTCACGAAGCAAAGCTGGAGGAGATGACCGCAATTATCACCAGGGTAGATGGGGAGATCGACGCCGAAGCGGTGACGATGCCTCTACTTCTTCTCCATCCTCCCCCTCTCCTTCACCTTCCTCCAACTCAGGCTCTGACCATCACAAGGGAAGGCTAGAGAGAAAGGACAGTGGTAAGCAAGTTCGACCAGGGAAACATGAGGAAGCACGCAACCAATTGCGTGGTCCTTGCCAACATGAAAGAAGGGGTAGTAGAAATCATCACAGATGTCATAGTCCCCAACAAGACTATGATTCAAATGAGCTGTTGTTAGCTACTTGGAGCATGCTCCACATTGCAGAGGCAGTTCACATTCCAAGTAGGCACATAAAGGATAGTTGGATCAAGCGTGTTGACATGAGCAACATCCCCATATTTGAAGGGGGATACAACGGTGATCTGCAGACCCACTTGCAGGCATTCCATGACACCTGCACCCTACAAAATATTGATAATAATTGGCAATGATTGAAGTTGTTTCCCCGAACACTCATCAAAGAAGCTGAAAGTTGGTACTGGTCCTTAGAGCCGGAATCAATTAGAAGATGGAGTACGATGCTTGACATCTTTAATAACAAATATCAAACGTACTCTAGAGTGGCAAATCTAAGACGGCAGATCCAAGGTTGAAAACAAGGGAATCATGAACCCTTGGATGCCGCCATGAGCAAGTATTACTCACTATTGCATCGGTGCCCTAGTCATGGTTATTCTCAGCGGGCACAGCTTCGCCACATTATTGATGGGTTCCATTTTGAAACATGAAAGACCCTTGGTGTGTACGCCAAGGAATGACTGTCGGAGTTAAGGGCCCATTAGTTGCAGCCCCTTATTAATCAGGTGGTCAAAGAGGAAGGAGAACTTGGAAAAAAGGAGAGTGCTAAAGAATTCAACCAGGACCCTTCCCTTAGGAAAAGGGAGGTCCGATTTTGTGATGAGGATGATGAGTCACCATTGGAAGCAGCGGTGAACAGGAAGACTTTGCTGTTACAAAAGTTTGCATCTGAAATATCGGCAAAGGTGGATAAAATGTGGGACTCTTTGGATGAGAAATTCCAAAGTGTATTGAAAATTTCAGAAGAATCCAAAGAGCAGGGTAGTGATCATGATCGGCACAAGAAGAAGGGAGCTAAATGTACCCAACATAAGGGTAAGGGAAAAGTTGCAGTAGTAGAACAGGTTGCAGACTCTGACACCGAGGAGGATAATGGATGTGGCATATGCCAATATGAACATCCTAAGGGATGTTTTCCTGTGGTGTCCCACCTTCAAGAGTCTAGGGTCTATGCCTTGAACCCTCGTTTGGCGCAGAGGCAGACACCCCGAAGGTTGCCTTATCCACAAGGCAACCCTAGGTGATTCCACTAGTAGCAGCAAGGATACTATCCAAGTGGAATGCCTCCACAACCATATGAATATTTCCAACAGTGGCAGTAACGACAAGCGTGGGGGATGCCACCTCCAAGGCAGTAGTATCCTTACAAGTAGCCAGATCCTTATGGGTACTATGTTCAGCAACCAGTCTCTCCAAGAGAGTCTTCTAGTCACGCAGCCTTTCCTAGTTACTACCACCCCCTGAATATTTTAGACATCCATCTCCATCACCTAGGGGGACAAATCCACATCTCTTCTACCCTCCATCACCTTTTTCCGCCACTCCTCCACAACACCCCTCTCAGTTGCCACCTGCTCCATCCATGCAGGGAGAAATATCGCCACAACCACAGCAAAGAAACACTACGAGGGCTGTTAATTTACAACTGGCACCTCAGCTGAGTGGACCAGAACCCAAACAATGAAAACATCCCTTTTTCTGGCCCAATAATCTGAACACACCCTCACCTACGCCTATGGCCAGTGCCTCTGAACCTACCAACACCTCTACCATTATACCGCCTGAGCAGTCCTCCACTCCACCGCAATCCAATGTCCAGATGGTCATGCTCACACATGCCGTGACCGACTGGATCAAAGTAGGTTCTCTTCCCCAAAAATTGACAAATCTGAGAATCCCCCTCATATATCTTCAAGTGGCTGGGAACGAGCCATGCAAAGCTCTTCTGGACTTAGGGTCAGGGGTTAATTTAATTTCTCATGACATGTACAAGAACTGGAACCTACCCCTGCTAAAGAAGAGCAACATCTAGCTCAAGTTGGCAGATCAATCCATCATTGTTCCTTTGGGTTTGGTGGAGGAGATTATGACCACCATTTGTGGGTGGTCCTACCCTGCTAACTTCCTGGTCATCCGTGTTGAAAACTATAAGGGGAACTTCCAAATAATCATGGGAAGAGCCTAGCTAAGCACGGTGGATGCACGATTAGACTCCAAGATCTGTCCCTAAAAATTTCAAAGGAAAATCCTTTCGGGAAGATTGAGAAGAAAAGAGTTCCATGCATCACGTACAGTGACTCGGGGTGCAACTGTGTGCAGCAGTTACGATCTACTAAGCGGACATTCATTCAAGCATGCAATTAGTGTACCGAGGAATCACTAATTCAATAGTGCTTGTACGCAGTAGCCACTAACTAAGAAGGCATCTAGTGGCTCACAGCTGATCTTGCTAGCAGCACAATATGCATGGAACTGTCTGAGGGGCTAGTGCAAGCCTATATCGATAGCACAGATATGATGGAGGAGATTCATCAATAAACCTCCATCGTTGATGACTTTGATGACTGGGGAAAGCTAGAGATCCCTGAGAGCTTCAAGAAAGAGCCCCTTGAGCTAAAATCCCTATCGACTCACTTAGAATATGCATTCTTGCAAAATGGCAAGCTGGTAATTATGAATGTCGCCCTTGCTCCTGAACAGAAACAGAAGTTGTTGGTGATGGTAAACAAATGGGTTGCTGCATTTGCGTAGTCCTATCCTGAGCTGACTGGCGTTGATCCTAGGATCTGCCACCATCGAATCTACCTTGACCCTTCCATGAAGCCACGGTGATAGCCACAAAGACGGTTGAATCCCAAGTTGAAGCAAGTAGTAAAGGATGAAATTGAACAACTGCTTAAGGTAGGATGCATCTATTCAGTCGCTAATAGCGAATGGGTTAGCCCACTCATTATCGTACCCAAGAAAGGTGGTAAGTGGAGGGTCTGTATCGATTTCCGGTTGCTCAATATGGCAACTTTCAAGGACCACTTCCCACTCCCATTTGTGGACCAGGTGTTGGACACAATCGCAGGACACCAATATTACAACTTTTTGGATGGTTATAGTGGTTATAACCAAATCTAAATCGCACCAGAGGACTAGGCCAAAACTACTTTCATGAGTCCATAGGGGACTTTTGCATATAAGAAGATGCCCTTTGGCCTGTGCAATGTGCCTGCGATGTTCCAATCCCTTGTTCTGAGCATCTTCCAACAACAAATCAGCAATGGTGTAGAAGTCTTCATAGATGACTTCTCCACCTATGGTGCCACGTTCGAGCAAGCCTTGGATAGCCTAGAGAAAGTTTTAAAGAGGTGTGTAGACACTGATGAGTGGCGAGGTACCCCTATACTCAACCATATGAAACGAGCGTACCACGTGTGATCCGGTCGAACTCCGTAGACTAAATGCCTAAACGCCCCATGGAACACTTGGGGTTAATCATTCGTTGTCTTCCCAGACTTACTTGTTATTGTCACAGTGTATGGTTAAGTAACTCCAAGGTATATGATTTTTTTGGTCTTTTCTAGTTTTATCTCCTATGCTATGAGGTGAAGGGTTGAGAAAGCTAACTAACTCTAACTAATGTCCTAAGCCTAAATTAACTAGTGTCAGCATCCGTTCCCACTTACCATACACACCCTGAACTATGCAACTGTGGCTACCAAATGCTAATCATTACTGGGATCACCACACGTAATGCACATGCTCGAAGTGGTCGTACTGAGGCACTTAACTAGCCTAAACGTAATGAGCAGCTGATTCCTTGACTAGCCGTACACATCCGTAGATGCTTTTAATCAAGTCATACTCATTCCGTATTCTAGGAGTTGAGGGTAAGAGAGACTAATTGCGATGAGCAGCTGATTCCTTGATTAAGTGTACACATTCGTCAATGCTCATAATCAAGTCGTACTCATGTCGCGCTATTGCTGGTAATAAATAACAGGTAGGAAATAACATGTAATAAACCTATTCCATGCACTGCAAGGTTTATCCACAAAGCTCGTCTTTATTTTCGTACACAACTTGCGTTCAGGTACAAAGCTGCTTGAATAAAGATCCGTTCACTTGGGGACTCCTACTGTGGGCACATGGAAAATATTCTATCTCTGGAGTGATCAAACTGCCAGAGTTTCCCTACTTCTAGCCTAGGATGGGAAATAAGGGGAGTGTCGCCTCTTATTTATAGATTTGGCGGCGGACCGCGATATTGCACACGCGATATCATAGGGGACAACGCAATATCGCGTACGCAATATTGCATGGGATGCAATATCGTAGCTCATGCGATATCGCGTCTCATCATACCCCCATGACTGAATGAAAACTCGTCGTTGAGTTCCTTACAATAATATCGGGAAGGTATGGAATTATTGAGGGGAATGGACTAATGGGATGACATGTGAACGGATCATCATTACAAGACTTAACAAAATTAGTGTTCATGACAACAAGGGTCAACACCTTATTACAATGACATCAGTCCTTAGTTGGCAGCTGAGAAAGAGAGAGAGAAAGAAGTGTTCCTACTGCCAACGCCAAGATCGCACCTTCGTTGTCCATCCGTAAGTGCGCCATCGATCTTGCTCCTTGCATAGTTGCTTCAACGTTGCTCGATTCCAAGTGTTTGCTCCAGATCCAATCCGTTGTTGCATGTCCACCATCTGCACACACAACACAATCATATATTAGCAAGGGTAAATAAATCATCATGTAATTAATACCTTGCTTCGGTGTAGGTCCATTGGCTAAGTTGTGGTATGGCTAATACAGATCTGGGAATATATTAATGATGACTACCGAAGGTGTAGGGGTTAGGAAGAAAATCAAAAAAATCAAAAATTTCGGGGCTAGGAGAAAATCAAAAAAATCGGGCCCCATACCCCCATGACTAATCGCAAACCTCCGGTAGCGTTAGAATGGAGAAAGAAGAGTAAGAAAGAGAGATAAAAAGGGACAACTGAAAACATTAGTTAAATGGATGTCAAGATGGTAATGAACAAAATAAAATTAATTGCAAAATGTTAAGGGAAAGAAGTTAACTAATGCTCCAAATAGGAATGTCAATGGGTCCTCCCTAAAGCAAGCGCATGCCCTTAATGCCCTGACAATCCCACATTCAAAGAGTCTGTAGGCTCCGGGAATGTCATTTGGAACAGGAGTTAAAGTCTTAACTGCAAGAATTTACCAAAAAGAAAACAATGCATTTACCAAAATATACATTAATGATACAACCGGCAATGAGGTAAACAATGGAGAGAAGGATGGAGAGAAGAGAATGGAATGGAATCCCAAGAACAAGGTGGTGCACAGCCCCTTGTGTGTTGTATAATTAATGTGACTTGGCAAATCTCATTCCAACTCCAGCCTCAAACTAACCACATCCAGTGACTTCACATCAATGCATTCGACTAAACCATAAACTGGAGTAACAAGAATGCTTCCCCCAAGAGCCACCACCATTCCGACGAAACAGAGAAAATGGGAAGCGAGAAGGACCTTAGTTAGAGGGAACACTTTTGGTTCCATAACCAGTGCTTGTAGCCCAAATTTAATTTTGTCTAAGGGGTGTGCTTTGAATTCTCACTTAGGTTTTTTTTTTTTGTGTTTTGTGTTTTTATGCATGAGAACCACACTATGCAAAGACTTCTTATTTTTATTGACTCAGCTTATGATAATTGGGTAACATCAGAACGGTACGAAAACTCAAGAAGAAAACATCCAAGCACCCAAGAGAACGGCCAACACAAAAGCATCAAGTTCCCTTGAAGTCACACCCTTTTCAATCCTTGAGTCCCTCCTTAGTTTGAGAAATGCCCAGTCACTTATTCATTTAAGTTCTTATTAAGAAGGGGACTGTACATTTCCAAGCCAAGAGAAACCATAGAAATTGGTGGATGGATGGATGAAGTGATCTCATTGCCTGCCATATCAAAAGAAGCATACCTTAGTATCAACATTGTGACTTAAAGGTAAAAACCAAACATTAGTAATCAATATGAAAACAGTTCATACCATCA